>BRDA01006765.1:0-36665 GCA_036984385.1 Crenuchus spilurus
ATTGACATTTGCCATCTCCACATCATTGCATTCAGTTTTTATTCACAATTTGTTTAGTGTCCCAACTTTTTTGGAATCCGGTTTGTACATATTTTTTCGGTGAATTTGGTATTTAGTCAAGCTGGGACAAGAAATCACAACAAAATGCATCTGAATAGTTAAACTTCAGGAATCACTGATAATGCAGAAGTGATCTTACCACTTAGGGCTTCGAGTGGCTCAGTGAACTCAGGCGCTGTCACTATAATCAGAGGATCACAAGTTCGAATTGGGCGGGTAAGATGGCACTCTTCCCCCAGCACTACTAAGTACAGGTAGTCCCCGGGTTATGACGTTGATCCGTTCCTATGTTCGGGTCGTAAAACGAATTTCCTGTAAGTCGAAACATACATAAATACTGTACATAAATAACATACTGTAAGCACTTATCCTAGCCTAACACAGTAATTATCAAAAAACACATATAAAATACGTTTAATAATGAAAGGAAATTAAACCATGTATTCTTCCGCCGTGCACACCGCCGCGCACACTAAACACGAAAAAAGGCTTATAAAAAAGGCTAGTAAATGAGAGATGTGTCGTAACCACGAAACATCGTAACTCGGGGACGACGTAACCCGGGGACTACCTGTAATGTCAGCTTTTTCAGGGGTCTGCCAGGTGATGCATCAGAACTGGAAATCCTGTTTTCCTCCAAGCACATTGGCTGCCTGGTGGCGATGTATCAGCAGCAGTTGGAAAAGAGGCGGAGCTTGACATCACATGCATCAGAGGAGGCCTGTGTTAGTCTGCAGCCTCCTGGAGTCAGAGACATTACATGTGTTGTGGACAGTCACACATTGGGGAGAAAATCAAGTAAAAAGAAAAAGAAAGTGATGGGTTGAAAGTGATATGTTAGTATATGTTTGATGTTTGTTTGATAGAAAACAAAGACCAAGTGAAAAAGATTTGATCATCTAAGTTTGATTAGCGGGACTGGAGGGGCGAGATGTCTGCTAAGAAGCCACACAATGTGGCAGTGGACAAAAAAGGAATGTCACACCTGCTTTTTGTTACAATATATTAGCTTTATTTGCTCTCAGTATTTAGTTATATATTTACATTTATACATTTATGTTGGGTGAGCATGTTTGTATGGTTGGGTTTTTGATCCACCACGTTGATACATTTTGTCAATAATAATTGTCAGGTCATATAAGTGATGTTGTACAGACAAAAAGACATGAAACATTTGAGTATTCAATATTTTCAAAGTGATATATAAAGCCAGAATACATCAAAGTGTTCAAAAACATCCAAAATAGCCCAAGGCTCCTGAGAGTTAAACAGCCTTTCCTCTGTTTTCCTTTATTTTGTCTGATCTGGTGCTTATATTGATCCATAAGCTCTGGCAGTATACTGACAGAGGAGATCAGACATAGACACAAATCAGACAGAACCAAGGAAAGCTGCAAGGAAACAAAGCTTTATTGAACTATTTGAAAGCAGCCACGAAAAGTGAGCAGAGTTCTTGAGGAATCTGGAGATCAAGTCTCAGGCAAAAATTTGAGCACCTCTGGTAAAATGACACATTTTCCTGATTTGTGAAAATAAGTGACATTTAAGTTCACTTCTACAGGGAACACACTTTCTATTTCATTAATTTAACACATTGTAAAAAATGTTAAACAGTATTTAATGTGCCTTTTTCATTCTACATGTCTAGAAGTTTACTCTGTAGAAGATGATTCACTTATTTTCACACTGCAGGGGTGTATAAATTTTTGCATAATAATGTATATGCTGTGTCGTGGGCTTAACAGTAAAGTAAGTTGCTGCTAAGTTACTAAAGTAAGTATTTATGTTTGGTTGCATACAGGTACAGGCAGCATATATTCATTATCTACCACTTACAGTATAAAGATGATTGTGACATAAACTGAGCACTTACAGTCTGCACTTTTGACTTCCACTCTTGTTTCAGTGAGCTATAAATGAGAAATAATGAATATCAACATATCCCATCTTTTTAATATCAAAGCTAATAACTGCCTCTTTAAAAAGTGAGAGTATAAAATAGTACAGTAGTCTGCTATTTATAGCAGGCAGTTTTAAGACAAGTACTGATTTCACACAGCTTGTCAGATGCACAATGACAGCAAAACTTTCTGATGTCACCCAGCAGCAGATGTGCGGCAGCTGTAGGCCTATATATGGGTGTTCTCAAGAGTGCCAGGCTTCGTTTGATGAGATATAAACTGAATTCCACTACCAACCACTAACAAACAATCATAGCATTTCTTAAAGGACTATAAACAAGCCTGCAGACTGTCTTGGACCATGTATTATATTGCACAGTGCCCATTAAACTAGTTTCTTTGTTTGTTGATGTCACTTAGAATAGAATGCTATTTAGATTTTTGCAGGCACTGTACTTTAAGGATAAAGCCAAAGGCAACATTTTTCATCTCTTCATTGTGATGTCAGTCCTCTTTAGCACTCAAACCTTTCAGCTGTTAAGGCTTTAAAGTTTTAATTAGGGCTGTCAAACGATATATTTTTTAAATTGTGATGAATCTCAGTATGGTGATTAATCGCGAGCGATTCTGCCACCCAGCACTAGGAGTCACTAGTGAGTGTGAGTGCAGACATCACTGCTGAAATTGCAGAGAAGAAGAGGTGGTGCATTGTCTCTGCCACTCCCTGCTCCGTTCACCCTGCCCGATTTGTACCGCGCATGCCCATAATCACGTCATTTTCAGATAAAGTTGTACAAATTGTATTGAATCAGAGTCGTTTTGGTGAAGGATGAAAACTTTTGCACTTTATCGTTTTATTTAATGTATGTTTAATTGTTTGTTAAAAAGACATCATTTATGGTTTTCACACTTTGCAGGATTACTTACTGAAGGATGGATTTACATAGACGGTGGAGAGCAGATCTGGGTTAAACAACAGCAAGGTTGCCATGTCCCCAAAAATCTCCATCCCGATGCGCCCTAAATCTCGATACCTAAAGCGTCCTATACAACCGGACACCAGCCTAAAATCTAGAGCGTACAATCACAGATATTATTGTTAGCATTATTATTTTTAACTCTATATTTGCTTTTCTTTGCATTTTAAACACCCCCTTTCTTTACTATAAATCTATATGTTCAGATCCCACTCCAATAAATCATCTATTACTAAGTCTACCCAAATGCTCTTCACACTCAGTTGTTCACTGCCTTTTAACTCCTTGTGTACACCACAGTCATAGCCATAAAAACTCTTATAGTAACACAGACATTTTGCGTGTATAACTGTGGTGTTAAAACCATAAAAAGTTAAAAGGTAGTAGAGAAAAGGGGATGTTTTAAATGCAAAAAAGCAAACATGGAGGTATGTTCTTCTTACATTCTGTTTACTACTACTACTACTACTACTACTACTACTACTACTACTACTACTAATAATAATAATAATAATAATAATAATAATAATAATAATGCTAACAATAATATCTGTGATTGGACATTCTAGATTTTAGGCTGGTGTCAGGTTGTATAGGGCGCTTTAGGTCAGACATCGGGATGGAGATTTTTGGTACATGGCAATATTGCTGTTGTTTAATGCAGATCTGCTCCCCACCGTCTATGTAAATCCATCCTTCAGTAAGTAATCCTGCAAAGTGTGAAAACCATAAATGATGTCTTTTTAACAAACAATTAAACATACATTAAATAAAATGATAAAGTGCAAAAGTTTTCATCCTTCACCAAAACGACTCTGATTCAATGCAATTTGTACAACTTTATCCGGAAATGACGTGATTATGCGCATGTGCGGTACAAATCGGGCAGGGTGAACGGATCGGGGAGTAGCAGTCTCTGTGTAGACAAATGTGTCTCACTCGTTTTCTAAACATTTTGAACTGGAGGAAGAAATAAAGCTATTTGGACAGGATTTTATTGAAACGCCCTGCAAGTTGCAGTGAAGAAAGTGTGGCGAAAAAAGCAAAAGTCACTGAAGTAGATTATCTGATATTTAATGTAAATACACTTAATGAACCAGTTTATTTCTTTACGTTCTCTTTCATTATATATTATTATTGTTTTTATACATTATGTGTTATTTATAAAGTATTTTTATTTAAAAAACACTTGGTGTGGTTTTTGTGGGTCTGGAACACAGTAATAACATTTCAGTTCATTTTAAAGTTAAAATTTTAATTTGATATACGATCTAATTGAGTTACGAGTTCCGTCACGGAACAAATTAAACTCGTAAGTCAAGGTTCCACTCTATAGTTAAAAATGGTCATTAAAGATTATTTAAAAGAAAAATGCATGAGCCTTGCGTCATCATTTGCTCAGCACTCAATGCTGAAAGTATAAAGCAGCCTTTACTCCTCTACTCTTAATGATGCTGTGTACAGTCAGGTCTCAGTATGAACTACTGGTAACTCACAGGGACAAAGAGAATTTCCGTTAACGGCACTATTTATGTTTTATACACCTTAAATTGAGATCGCGTTAATTGTTAAATGTTAACTTTGACCGACCTAGTTTTAATGTGTTTATAACAGTAGCTTTGAAAAAGAAAATGATGATTACTTACTCAAAAAAGTCTTCATAATATGAAAGATCATTTGATGAATATGGAGCTGAGTGTTTCAACAAGTGATTATAGTGTAGTCAGTCAGTAACAATGCTTCATCCCACATGGGGCTCAAACCCCAACCTGGACAAGCCCACCAAAGTGCTTCTTGAAGTGACATTCTTGATAAGAGTGTCTGCAAAATGCCTTAAATGTATGTACATTTTCTAAAATACCCAAAGTACTAGTGCATCTCCAAAAATGTGAATATCATGAAAAAGTTTTTTTCATAAACTGTCTTATATTATATTCTATATAAATATTCTATATAATTTATGTGTAATTAATATAAAATATGACATTTCAGCTTTTTGAACATGGGTGTACTTTTTCTCAATATTCAAATTTTTTATGTTTTATGTTAGCAAAACATATTTTCCTTATGTAATTCTGTTATATAAATGTTTCTGTCACGTTTTGGTATTGTGACAGTTTCATGTACAAATGCATACATTTTTCCCAATTGTTGGCTTTATGGGACATTACCAAATAGGTCAGCTAATCTCTGATTTTACAATGGCGTGTTTACTCTGTTGACAATGAACTGATGTTTGTTTAGGGTCACCATATAACATTTAATTTCCGGTGTAAAATACTACACTACTGAACATAAACTGTTATTGTAGCTAATCAGAACTATCCAAGCTGTAAACAACAATGATGAATTTGCCACCATGCTAATGTTAGCTCAATTACACAATAAAACCAAATCCAATCTTTCAATAATCATGTGTAGATGGACACCAGTGGTTCAATTAGTGTGTGTGACTATGCTAACAGTATGGTTCAATTGTCATAGTCTGTTGTTGGACCTCTATTAAACTAAAAACACAGTCATGAAATAACCAAAACATTACTTTGTCTCTTTCTCAGACATGGTGTGGGGTGACACTGTAGTGAACATGCGGAAAGTGACCCACCGGGCAGTCTCAGTTCCACTCTCTGGCACAGCACTGCTGCCCTGCGTCTTCACTTTGAAGCCCAGCTCATCCCATGAGCCACCGCGCATCAAGTGGACCAAAGTGTGGGGTCAGCGTGGCCTGGATGGCCTACAGAGGGAGCAATCCATACTGGTAGCAAAAGATAACGTGGTGAAGGTGAAGAAGGCCTTCCAAGGCCGTGTGACCCTACCCGGTTACCCAGACAACCGCTACAATGCCAGTCTGGCTCTGACAGGCCTGAGATCTAGTGACTCGGGCATGTACCGCTGTGAGGTAGTGGTGGGCATTAACGACGAACAAGACACAGTGCCCCTGCAGGTCACAGGTAAGCCAGCGCTGCGGAATGCTAATGCACATGCGTGTGCTTCTCCATAAAATAATGTGAGCCCTGTGCCACAGGATGCCTTCAGGTCATGAAAAAGTGAGCACCAGCTGGACTGAACAAGATATCTCTGACCTGACTTTGTCTCGTCCTACGCTTACTGTAAAAGCAAGCTTGCTTTTAGCCTAGTGGCCTTGCAATTAACTGTCATTTAGCATGCCCTCAAGGTGTAATAAACTTGCAATTGATTACTGCATATTATTCCATCTGTAAAATTACTATCATTATTTTACAGTTTACTGTGTGTAGGAATTGTTCTCTTCCGTGTCTGCAGCTGCAGTGCAATTTCCAGCAAAGCAGTGTATTCATTACTCTTTTACTCTGTGCTCATAGATATACAACACAAAAAGGAAAATGAGTGCTAAAAAGTGTTTTGATGGTTAGTATGTCTTTCTGTAGGCGTGCTATAATAGTGATTCTATATATGATTCTGGTAAAGAAAACAAGTGATCTCTAATGGTGACCACTATGTCAGTTCATTAAAGTCCAATTTCTTAATGGAAATCATTAGAGTTGAATTTTTAGCACAGTCTCTAGCACTGTGTCTTAATATATAGAAAGCTGTTTACATAAGCAGCATTTGCAACCTCAAATGTCATTTTATTTGTCTTTTTTAAATTTATATTTTTTGGGAGATTAAAAGTATTTTTAGATTAGCCGGCTAGCTATCGCTGCTGCCACAGGACATTCTTTCAGCTAGCCAATTAGCTGGCTAATGTGCTAGGTTGTATCAGTTCTGTTGTTTACATTATTACCTGCTGGGTAGAAATTTGATCTTGTGATCGGAAGGTCGTTGGTTCGATCCCCAGGCAGGTCATGAATGGGTTGGGTTAAATGTGGAGGTCAAATTCTGTTTCTAAGTTGAATCTATTTCTTATCACTGTGTGGGTTAGTTTTTATAAACAGATTTATAAGGTTCTATTTTGGTTGTGTACTTAGCTACCTGTGTAGGCAGTAGTGAACAAGGGAGCTAAGTATGAGATACAAAGCACAGTCAGATATAATTAATGGAAATTTCTAGAATGTCTGTATTTCACAAAGCTAATTGCTAATGCTAATAGCTATTTAATGTAACACCTTTATATGAGCTGAAACCTTTAGTTTGCATTTAGGAAGACCTAAGAATACTTAGTTTAAGCCCAGGGACTGACCCCTAACATACCCCAAGGTACAAGCGATTCACCAAGCTAAGCAGTAGACAGCTCCATGAATTTTAAGGAGCTCAAGGGATCCCTCCATATGAGGTATTGAGTCACATCTACTTAAGGAAGGACTTATGCTGTTTCCCGTAATCCTGACAACTTAGACTTAATTACTAGTAACAGAACACCATACATAATTTAACATTAATTATCCAAAATCAGTATCTCCTGGCAATATCAATATTCATTCTGGTGAATCATTTCTTTTTGTATACACTAAACTCCTCTTTCTTAGGCAAATACTGTAGATCAGGTCAGTTGCATGGACCATAGTCAGAGTTGAGCCAATATCTGCTGCTGTCAGTGCACAGCATGTGCTAGTTAAAGCTATTGTTAACATGTTTTACTAAAATAAAACCAAAACAAATGGTATCCTGTTATTTGTCTGCTTTAGAACTATAATTGCAAAGACACTGTTGGGAGCTAATTAGGGCAGTCAACATCGCCTCATACTTCCACCCACACGCTTGCTAGCTTTACAACTTCAAAAAGCAAGCTGTACATACTATGACCCTCTTTTTTAATAAGACGATGCTATCTCTCAGTGGACCACAGGCCCCATATAAAGTATCCCCCAATGTTTGTCGTAGACAGTGAGCATCTTTTTCTGAGCTCAGAAGCCTTCCTGTCCTCCTAGGAAAAGGAAGCCAGTCTCAGAAAAGAGGAAACAGTAAAGAGGGAGAGGGAATGAAAGGGTTGATTCTATCCCAACTGGCTCTTTGAAGTAGTCTATCACTAGGAACTGTCATGGAGAGCAAAGGGAAAGGGAGTGGGCGTCCCCCCCTCTAAGGAATAGGGTCTTTTTTTTCAATAGGCAATTCTGCAAGCATACCACCTGAAACTACACTCCCTATACCCCAACCATTCCAAACTCCAGCTGTGAGAATTCACACACTTTCCCAATGTTTTGAGCTCCAGAAGATGAAGGAACCATTTAGAAGATGCAGGCTTGGTCTTCTTACCCTCATCGCTTTCATGTTTGTGTGTTCTCCTGGGATCAGAGGTGGGAATTGCTGGGAGTTCTGAAAGCTCTGTGAGATGTTTTTTTGGTGTGCTGGAGTTGGGGTGGGAGGAGCATTGCCAATACCGTGCAGGAACAGCAGATGGACACTTCAAAAAACAATCTCGCTTCTCATTTCTCTGCACAGCGGAGTGGAAGCCTATGCGCCTGCAGGTCAGGGTGTGTTTGCCGGGATGCCGGCTCACACTTCACACTGTTTTAGTTTTTTCCTCCTCACTGAGCTCTCTCTCCATGCTCTTGCTCTCTTTGTCTCATCCCCTGAGGACAGCGAATAGGGGGAGTAGAGATGGATGCAGAGACAAATTCAATGGAAATTCCTTGAGGGAGCACAACAATGCACATTTACAGTAGCTCATTTGTATATTTTAAGATACTCAAATTGCAATTACGCATAAATTGAGACATGTTGTACAGTTATTTATTTAAAGAGGCCATGTTTTACATTTTTTATTCATTTATTTTTTCCCTGAAGTGCACTTCTAAGATTGTGTTGTTTCATTAAACATTTTTATTTGACCATAAAATTAAAAAGACACTTTTTGTTATTGTGCCGTTAAGATCAATCTTGTATAAGTAAACAACTTCTGTAGGCAGGGTAACCAGCGGTAGGTGTAATGACTGGTCATATCTTCATGGTTGTGATTTCACAACCATGGTTAACTCAAAACAGACTTTTTAGCAACTTATTTGACTGTATGTCTGCACAAAGCAAGGGAAAACATTTAACTTTATGTGATATAGCCCCTTTAAATTATAACCACCTCAGTTATCACTTGTGATTTCTTTTAGGAGATGAACTTAATCTTCTTTATTCTCTGATTCCTGAACTCCACAGGAGTGGTCTTCCACTACCGTGCCCCTCATGACCGCTATGCCATCTCCTTCCCTGAGGCTAAACGAGTGTGTATAGAGAATTCTGCTGTGATTGCCACGCCTGGCCAATTGCAGGCCACGTTCGATGATGGCTACGACAACTGTGATGCAGGCTGGCTTTCTGACCAGTCTGTAAGGTGAGGTCAAATGGATTGTTCAATTGATTTCAGCCCAAAGTTTCAATGGTTTGTTTTGTTCTAGAGCCGTCAGAGTTAAGTCATAATATGTTTATGGGTTTAAAATATACATTACAAAGGTAACCAGGTGTTCAATTGCACATAAACACATTGTCTAATCTCCATTGATCAGCACTGCTGAGCAATCACTCATGAGTATAAAGTCACAATGCCCAAAGCCAAACGTGAGCTAGGTGGGTATAAAGCCCCCCAGCCTTGGTCTTGCTTTCATTGGAGTGATGGTGCTCAGTTCAGTACCTTTTGAATGAGCTGGTGTTTATGATGCTCTAACACCGGTAACTGGCCTGCCTCTGAATACAATCAAATCCACACTGTAATGTTCAAACAGCTAGTGTAAAGTCTTCTTAGAAGAGGCTGTTACTGCAGCTAAGCAGGACAAACATTTGGAATAAAAATGTTCATATGTAGTTTTGCAGTTACACAGAAGAGAAATGCAAATATGCAAATCACGTTTGGCTCAGTAAACTGACTGTATTTGTTTGGATTGTTTATTTGCCTCATGTTGCTCTCTCGTCTGAGCTGTGCATGCCTCAATGCTACTAGGTTCCACTACCGCAAAGAGCTTGCCACTTGCAGTCCTATCAACGAGCAACTAACTGTCAGACTAGCACTCACATCTAATAAGAGCACTCGCATCTACCACATATGGTCGGTCAGTAATTGGGTTGAAAAACACAGCTTTTGATAGGCAAAACTAAGCTGCCTTCGTGGAAGAGCTCTAATTGAGCCATCTCCTGAGGATTTTGGCAGTAAATCAGTGGCTACCCAAATGTCCAGTTAATTCAGCAAGTGTGTGGAGGCTTCAGAACAGAAGTAAATATGTGGGTTGTTTTAATGGTTTGATGAAACTGCTTGCAATAGCTGCTAAATGCACAAGATTCCTTTCAGCTGCTATCCTCTAAAACCCTGGAGTGCTGTGTAATATCTTTTAATCAGACTTCAGCCTGCACTTCAGCTGCATTTGAATTGCTGCGTTATGGCATAAATTGCACAGTCGGAAAACAGAGAATCTCTATCTCTTCTCTAATTAAAACTTGTTTTATTTGACCTTCTTTCTGCAGATATCCCATCCAGTCTCCTCGTCCTGGCTGCTATGGTGACCGGGAAGACTCACCTGGCGTGAGAAACTATGGTGCCCGTTCTCCTGATGAGCTGTTTGATGCATACTGTTTTGCTGAAAGCTTGCAAGGTATGGTACCTATTATAAGTTTAGCTTGGTGATACCTAGAACTTGAAAATGTTTGATTATTTGGATAAAAATCAACATTCCACTATTGGGAATCTTTGCTTGTTTAGTCTTGAACTGGTGCTATGAGGCTAGTTCAGGGGTGGTCCTAGCCTGTTTGGTGCCCTGGATGAACAACCCTTCGGGTGCCCTGCGCCGAAACCGCCACTGGACTAGTTAGGCTAACAAATAATGGAAGATTATAGACATCAAAATCATCATGTATTTAAACTGCAAGTTCATGAGTAATCTTCGACTTATTGTAGACTGTGACATACTGTTGTATCTAAAATATATATTCCTGATTGTTGTTACTATTGTCATAAACAATGCAGAGTATTTATCTCCTTTTTTACATATAATACAGTCATAAACTACATAAGCAAGTGTATGAGATGAGTTAACATTGCAGCACTGACTGTGACAAGTGTATGATGAAATACCAGAGGGCTTTATTGCTCAAGTGTTGCTCTTTCATTGCTCATGAGAATTAATGGAGATTCTCCTAAAATTAGCAGAAGAAATCACATGACAAAGAGGAGATATGAGATACTTCTGAAATTTTTATAATGTTTATTCACAGGATCAAAATGTGAGAATACTCCGTGTCAGATGAGAATTGCATGCTTTTGTTTTGAGGTTTTTTTCTGAGCACAGTGTGAGACTTTTTTGGAATCTGTACTAAAACTCGAGATACACTCGAGAAATATTTGAGCAGCAGGAGACTTCAGCTGAATGCTTCCTTCTGATTTTGTAGTCAAGGTGTGAATCCTCCAATCACAGCCCGTTTGTCATGTCCACATGACTTTTGTTTACATCACATCACCTTAGCCATGCTTAGTCCCGTAATGTTCGGAGTATCTGCACCTGTCTTGTGGGGGCAGCCGTGGCCTGTTGGTTAGGGATCTGGTCTTGTGACCAGAAGGTCGCTGGTTCAATCCACGGGCAGGTTATGACTGAAGTGGCCTTGAGCAAGGCACCCCAACTGCTCCCTGGGTGCCGTGGATAGGGCTGCCCACCGATGCTCTAGTGTGTTTCACTGCATGGATGGGTTAAATCTGGAGGTCAAAAGTTGAATCTAATCTAATTTCACAGCCCTGCTTCCCCATCTCATGTCTAATTACATATGGTTTGAATGTTACCTCATGTGTCACTGTCCTTGTCAGTCATCGTGTTGTCTTCAAGTATTTTGTCTTCAGGTTATGTCAAGTTGATTCACAGCCACAGTTTAGTTTAAGTTCAAGTACCTTTGTTTTGTATAGCAAACCCCCAGCATCAGACTCCTCCACCTTTAACTGACACAAAACTACTGAGCTGTGAGATTTCATTTTTATTTTTTAATTTATGTGGGTAGACAGGCGACCCTTGGTGGTTAATATTTTTATTACATTTTAACTGATAGCCTTGCAGCTCTTTTGCAAAAGAAGCTACATCAGTCAATAAACATGTCTTGACTGATCAAATACAGTGGTAACCGTACTTATGAGTTTAATCTGTGCAGGAGCTGAGCTCGTTAGCTGGTTTGCTCGTTAGCTGGATGCATTTTCCCCATAAGAATACATGTAAAACTGATTAATCCGTGTCAGCCAGCCAATATACAGTATACTTTAATATGCTAAATAATGTGTTTATATGGGTTTTTAAAACATAAACGAGACGACGACGTTGCTCGTGTAGGCTGGCAGCTAAGGAGGACAGGAGGACGGGTGTACGTGTATGGCATGGTTACACTTATCATATGAAAAGTAAGAGTAAAATGTATCTAACTTTCTTGTTCACTACCTTTTGCTTTCTTTGCGTCACTTTCACTTTCACTTTCACTGGACAGCAGTCAAAGGTAATGACTGACCTCTTCTTCTACGCTAGCATCTAGGAGATGCTACGACCGCAGCGCCCCTAGCGGTTGGCATACTTGAACTAATTTACACTACTTGTTACTTGGAATTTTACTCGTTACCTGGAACCAAAATATTCCGAGATCTCGACTCTTTACCTGGAATACTCGTTAGTAGGGATGCTCATAAGTAGGGTTACCACTGTACATTTGACGGAAATGAGATTTGTCTTCTTTGAGAGAAGGTGTGTGAGGCTTTGCCCAGACACACTAGTTTCATGTACCTGCTTCCTTCCCAGCTCCAAGTATTGTGCATCAAACTAGGTCACCATCTCTTCAGCCCTGCGCCACTATTCATGCCAGAATGGGTACATTGTAACAAGATTGTCCTATTCACAGTTTACTAGAAACCCCCCTGAGTACATTGTCTGTGGGTTATTTTCTACAAAAATAATTATAAAGAAACAGACAGACCTCCCATCAAATTATTATGCAGAACACAATATAATAAAGCTTAGCTTTAGTGCTCAGTGCTTGATGTATTGTGGTCACAGTGGTATGCAAGCCTTACCTGCTTCAGTGATGCTTTTGTAATGCATTGTTTTTGTTCATCTTAAATTGAGAATTTATAGCTTTCATCATACATACATACAAACATACACATTATACTTATATAGCGCCTTTCTAGACACCCAAGGATGTCATCAAGTACATATTGTGTGTGGCTGCTTTATTTCAAAAGATTACAGAAAAGCAGATTGGATCACTTCAATCAGTCCTCACATTAAATGCAAAATGTACACGCTGCTCTCTTGATATAATACTCAAAACTAAGATTGAGCTTATAATCACATTACATCTCAGGTCCATATTTCTGCTGCACTAGCCTTGTCAAAATGTGATAAACAGGTCAGTTTGACTTTTCTGCCAAAACATTTCCCAGAGAGTTGATTTGGCCCAAACCTGGTCCCCATGTGACATTTCCCAGTGGCTCACATGCAACATGGAATGATGGTCCAGATTTGGGCTTTCCCCTATATTAACTTGTATACCCTTGTATGTATCCCCCTTTTAAAAGTGTCATGTCCCTTCTTTGGCTTAATGCCATTACATCATCATATGCCCGTTTCTATTATCTATTTTAATTACAAACCTATTTTAGATTAAACAGTTACTTTTGTTGGTTCTCACAATCTGTTCACATTCATTGTAACAACTGATATATGATACCAATATCATATAAGTATGATATCTGCAAAGGCTTTAAAATATATATAGTAATAAACACTGCCGGCTACAGCTGTAAAATGAACAGGGTTTGAGGCAAGTGTGCTGATTTGGGCATCTGCTCTGTGGGTTATTTATTTTTTTTACAATAATAATAAAAGAAACAGACAGTCCTCCCATAAAATTATTATGCAGAACACAATATAATAAAGCTTAGCTTTAGTGCTCAGTGCTTAATGTATTGTGGTTACAGTGGTATGCAAGCCTTACCTGCTTCTTAGAGACTTTGATTTTACTCATCTTAAAAAGAGCACTGCCAATCTTTGCTCTCTTGTGCCCCGGCTGCTGATGACAAACAGCATGACCGGGATTCAAACTCGCGATCCTCTGGTCATAGTGTCAGTGTCTAGCCTGCTGAGCCACTCGGGGCTCCTGTCAAGACAATCCTTTTACAGACTTAGAACTCAGCCACACACCGGCGAGAAGTGGCAACCAATCACACACAGCGTACTCTTAACCGGAAACGACCATCCACCTGGAGGACTGTATCAAGCACTAGGGGGATCACCCAGGACAGAGTGCCAAGGCATATCTGTGCATACACACACACATTCATACATACACAGAAATGCACATTCATTCACACACACCGGGGTCATTTTAGAGGAGCCAGTTAACCTGACCTCCATGTTTTTAGACTGTGGGAGGAAACTGGGGAACTCCATCATGGTAACTCCACCCAGATGGGGCCAACGAGCTAACCACCAAGCCACCCAAATAATTGGTTTAAGATGATTATTCTGTTTGTTAACATTCTTCTCTTCTCTGTTTTCTCTTTCTTTCCTTATTAATTTGACTAACTCTACCTGGCTTGTTCTCCTCTTTTTTTCTAGGTGAGGTGTTCCACACCAGTGTGCCAGAAAAGCTGAGCCTGGCCACAGCATCCACTCACTGCCACACGCTGGGTGCTCAGTTGGCCACAGTGGGGCAGCTCTTCCTGGCCTGGCAGGCTGGTCTGGACCGCTGTGACCCGGGCTGGTTAGCTGATGGAAGTGTTCGCTATCCTATCAACCAGCCAAGGCGCAACTGCGGTGGGGATGAGCCAGGGGTTCGCACAATCTACCACAACCCAAACCGCACCGGCTTCCCTGACACCACCAACTTGTTTGACGCCTACTGTTACAGAGGTACGCCTCCAATATGAGCATTCTATCTCATCCAATTCTTGAATTCCTACAGAGGACTAGTGGCTCCTAGCAATTGCAGGATTCACTGGAGTGCCGCAGGAGCTGCTCCTACACAAATTGCCCTTTCTAACTTTTCCTTCTTCACAGAGATGATATAGATATCTTTTGCATCACATGCACAGTATAATGGCAGCCTAGTCCATTTTCACTATCGCTAGCAGACAGCCAATTATGAAATGCATTTTAGATATGTATGACAAGGACTATATTATTGTCCTTTTGTTTGAACTATTTTAAGAAGACTTTTAAGACAGATTGTACTTTGTACTTTTGCTTTTAGTGAAATTGTGGAGTGATTTTGGATTGTTTTAGTGTGCTGTTATGTTGGAAGGTAATCAGAAGCAAAGAGCAATGGTTGATTACACCCAGATGTTACATACCAATCCCAAAATTATTCAGATTTATAGGGAGAATTTATCACATAAATTATATGAAGACAGCTGAGAACAAGATATAGGTTTTAAAAGCTGGAATTAGCATATTGAGTTTTCCAATTGTCATTTTATCACTTATGAAAAATGATATGGGACTAACTGATAAGAATTGTAAGTAAGCGCATTTTTAAATTAGCCCACTTTATCAAGAAAAAGCAAAAATGAAGGCAGATAGAGTCTTTAGGTAGAATGTATGTGCAGTCTCTGCGTATATGCCCAATAGCTGCTTACCATCAGTCATATTTACAGAAACAATTTTCAGCATTAACACAATATTCACAATGTCTGGACAAATGTACCATAAAGATGTGTCACCTGATCATTCTTATTAAAAAAATAAAAAATACATTTACTTTGACTTTTCATTGCAGACAATATGAACCCGATATTCCGGTCCAGTCAGCTTAATTTTATTTTTTAATAAACATTCATTCTTGCATTTCTGGCCTACAACTTTTTTTTCCCCAAAAAAAAGTTGGGACGTGGCCAATTTACAACTACTAAAAAAATTTTTTTTAAATATTGTGATTTCAAGCAGGTGATTAAAAAGTTATTTACAAATGCAGTATCCACAAAAAAGTCTCTGAAGAGCAATCATGGTTAGGATCTCCAGTTTATCAACAAATGCATGAAGAATTATTGAATTGTTTGAAAACAATGTTCCTCAAAGATAAATTGCAAGAGTTGGCATATTTCTCCTTCTACAGTGCATAATATCATCAAATTATGTGAGGAATCTTGAGGAATTTCAGTGTATAAATGGCAAGGGTGCAAGGTCTGGTCTGCCTGTATTCCTGACCTGTCCCTGACAGAGAATGTGTGGAGAATTTTTGGTAACACTTTATAATAACTTTAATTAATAGCTCATTAACTAATGATTAACTGAACAAATCATTAGTTCATGAGAATTTCATTATTTACTAATGATTTGTTAACATTTGAAAAAATGAATGCAGTCATTAGTAACTACATGAACTGTCATTTATAAACATTTGTTCATGTTCAAATTCTCATGAATTAATGATTTGTTCAGTTATTAATCATTAGTTAATGACTTATTAATGAAAGTTATTATAAAGTGTTACCAATTTTTGAAAAAAAAGCAAAGGCAGCCCTGTACTGTAGCACTCATTAAGATGTGTTTGCAGGAAGAATGGGACAAAACAGTACCTGAAACACTTCATCACTTGGTACCCTCAGTACCAAAACATCTTTTTAATTGTTATGAAAAGGAATGGTAACATTAGAAAGTCGTAAATGCTTTGTATCCTTAACTTTTTTGATATGTGTTGCAGGCCTGAAATGCAGGAATGATGTACATTAACAAATGAAATGGAGCTGATCAGATTGTAATGGTAATATAGGATTGCTAGTAATCCTGTGAGCTCAACCACATTTAATGTATCTCATTTAATGTGTCAGAAAAGTCAAATTATAACATAATATAGTATGTTTTGTTATTGTCAGGATGTTTCTGCAATTTATATTGTCATGTATGCTTTTCCAAGGTAAATTCCTTCTTTTAATAACATGCTTACACACTCTATTTCATATGTTATAGAGTCAGAAGCAAAGGCACTTCTGCAGACTTCAGACACTGCCGTGTTGAACTCCACAGAGGACTGGGAGCAACTCCAACAAAACGGAGCCTTCCCTCAGCCCTCCACCTGGACCGGCCTAGTAGACCTGGATAAGGAAGAGTTCAACTCCATCGCAGACAACGAGTCCTCAGAGATCTCGGAGGAGCATGTGGTAATCCATCTCCAGCCTGGAGAGAGGTCAGTGCGCTGGGGAGAAGATGGCACCAAAGATAGATCTCCTCCAGCGCTGCAGAACCAGGTGGACCTTCAAGGAGGCTCAGCCAGAGAGGAACACGATGATAGAGAAGAGCCTGAGGGTCAGGAAGTGTCCCCTGACCCCTCCTCGACCACACCATCTTCATCTACACAGGCTCAGACCAGCAACAGTGTACTATACAACTTTGTCAACTCTATAATGAAACCCTGGTTTTGGACAGGTAATGGGGAGATGGAGGCTCTCTCAACAGAGTCAAGCATAATGGAGGAAGCAGCAGGTTTCAAACCAGCCAGGATGCAGCCCAATGGTGGATTCAGAGGGGCCAAAGGAAGCACTGATAATGCTATTTTGGAGCCTAAGAGTCTAGAAACTTCAACTAACCCCTCAATATTGAATTCAGAGGAAGGGCTTTTGGAGCAGGAGAAAGAGGTGGAACTTACAGTCCCAGGATATGAGCTAAAGAATCCCAGCAAAACTCAAACAGAGCCTTCAGTTTCACAAGCAATCCCATCTAATGGTAAGAGCACTTTTCTTCTCTGTAGTGCATTGGGTGTAAGAACAGTGTTAAGTTGCATCACTGTACAGAGGGGGTTGTTGATCCATGTGTTGAAAGTTATTTATCCATATCAGACCTCAGCTGTCAACCTGGATAGGTGGGACTCAAAATGTTGGATGTTCAGACCCTGAGAAACAGATTATTACTGTCATAAGAGAAGTTTATAACTTTTTATACATTTGAAAAAGTCAGTTTACATTTGGTTCTATTGTTCCTTTTGTTATGAAATACAGTGCTGCATCAAAAAAAGTAAAAATGTTTATTTTTCAGGAGAATTTAAAAGGTAAAATGACATTAAAAATTTTTAAATAAAAAAATTAAAAAGACTTTTATTATTATTAAGAATTTTATTTATTTAATTTTAAATTTTAGCAAATTGCTATTCAAACAGTATCAACATTAAAACAAACAAAGTGATATATGTCACTGTAATAAATATTAAATATATGACGTATATGACAAATATATTTACCTTTTTGAATTCAATTATGAACAAAAATGAACTTTTTCACCAACTGCTCATTTTTGTAGAAGCACTAGCATTCTCAAAGGTATTTTCAAAGTAGTGCAAAATAAATAGACACAAGATACAATATTACAAAGTGTTAGAAGGCAGGTGTAGATACTGTAGATGTATATTGATTTGAAACTGATGAACAGGGCAAACTGCACGTCCCAAGGAGCTCAGCCAGTGGTGGTGGAGGAGGAGGTTTCTTCTCAAAAACACTTCATTCTCGAAGCAGAGGAGAGTAGGAGGGGGTGATAAAGAGGTCACAGTATTGAGATATACTACATTCCCTTCTTTCTTGCCTCAGGGCTTTAACAGAGAATCAATGCCTGTCATAGCCGCCCAGGCAAAGTGGCATATCATCTTGTATCAGAAAGCTAACGGTGCAAGGACTCAAGCTTATAAAAAAAAAAAAACGTTAATGTTTCAAGCCTTAGGCTGTGATTGGAGCGTCTGAAACTGATGTTGTTTTAGCTCAATATATTTTGGTACATCTTTCCACTGGAGGCAGCATCAATACAAATATCCTCCTGCCGCAAGCCATATTCAATGGAGGACATTAAAGTTTAATGTTGGGTGAAAATTTAGCTTTAGTCAGCATGCATTATTTACATCCGCATCTAATTAATGCACCATGGCCGAGCCATCAGTTGAGCCAAAAGCGTTCCAGGTCTCTTCCAATTAGAGCACTCTGTGCAAGGTGCGATTAACACACATAAATACACACACACACACACACACACACACTTTAAGTGAAGAAGTGCCAGAAAGGACGGCTGCAGGAAGAGCTGTTGCAGTTTTGCTGGCCGAATTGGGCTTTGGTGGCTATTTCATCCTTCACTGACTCCTGCTTCATCTTTTTTCTTGTTTTGTGTTTGATTGGACAGACTGTGGAGAATTTAAACTTCTCTCTAAGGCCAAGCTGCATGTTATGAGCTCTGTTTTTGGTCCTGAATTCTCAAAAAGGAGGAAAAAAATTCTCACACTAAGGCATTTGAATTATGGATCAAATTCTCGAAAAGAAACCTCTGAGCATCTTCCAGAAGAGGCAACACAAAGGCAACACAATGATTTCACCTTGATCAGCAGTGATCTCTTCTATATTGCATTGCAAATGTTCAAGAACATTGTGTTCATGAGAAGAAGACTTCTTCTGCCTACATATTTTTATGCCTCCAGGGTTCTATAGTGCATGTACAGTATCACATGGACATGTGCAAGGGAGCAAGTGTAATTATTTATATCCTTCTTCATACAACCAGCTGCTAAACTTGTCATATGGAGATCTAAGGGAGTCAGATGAATGTGTCTAATCTGTGTTCAAAAGTGTGATTGAAGACGTTAATTAGGTTTTCATATCTTTAATTAGACAATTACTTATGTAAATTGCACCACGTTTATGCATTGCTGTAACCGCGGAGAAGTGAATAATTTATTATTGGTTAAATATTTCATAATGTGTTGCTGAACATGCCGTCTGTGAGCATCTCTGCATGTGGCCTTAGGGCAGCATGTTGCCTTCAAGGCAACTCATGTTACCTGCGCATCGACTTTAATTATCCATGCATGTCTTATTTCAAAATAAATGGCGACATTAATTCAAAATATTCTTGACCTGAGGCTAATGTCCCAGGTCACAGCAAAGCACAAGGCGGACAATGAAAAAATTGCTATCAGGGCACAACCGTGTGTCAGATGATGGCCTGCAATGCCCCCACAATACTAAATCCTGTCCTTTGTGGCCACAAGTTCAGCCCTTGTGTATACTGTACATTTCTTCAGCAGTATTTGTTTAGTGTTTTGCAGTGCAGCATTGCTTCATGCTGAGTCACTGGAAACGCCATAATAACAATGTTCTCAGCCTTGCAGCATCATTACTTTTTAATGCTGTCACACACTGATTAGCTGAGCAGCTAAACACACACTCAGATGCACAAAAGCAGTCTGACGCACACGTACACACACTACTGTCAAAAGTCCTGAAGGATTATGTGTTTTATAGAGATATGAATGCATTATTAATATAAGATTTACTAAATATCCAGACAGCAACAAGGCAAAATATGAGCATTACAACAAAGCCTTATTTCTTAGCATGAGTGTGGAGTTAAGGAAGTCATTACTGAAATAGCTCAGAATCATTTTCTCCAATATAATAACAAGGTCTTCCCTGTTACAGGGATACTTCAGAAAAAAACTGTACATAGTCTGTAATAAAGGACATGAGAAAAATATAAGATCTATCCATGAAAACATAATTTGAATGACATGCAACACTCAATAAAAAGTATTGTTAATTGTGTAGCCTGAAATAGCTCCTCTATAAATGTCAGGATCTCTTAAGGGGCTGATGGATAGATAATGAGTGTACTGTACTGTGCTGCATACATTAAAGTTAATAGCCGCAGTTTTGGAGGGTACAGCATGTTTGGCTTGCTAATTAAACGTGCATTTAAATAAAGCTATCTCCTCCCCCTCGCACTGTTAATCACAGTATGGTGTCATCCCTGCAGGAGTAACCACATCAGAATTGAAGGAAGCGGCAAATCCCACAGCTGCTTCAAGTCCCTTGGGTTCTCCAAACAGTTTTGGCTCCGCTCCAGTGCTGGGCAGCCAGCAAAGATGGGCTCTAAAGTCTCTGAGAGAATACGGACCCCCGGGCAGTAGTGGTCTTCACTTGACCCAGACCAGTGGACCCATGGAGGCCAAAAGAGGGGCACTGGAGATCATGACGATCCCAGTCCCAAGGGACAACCACGAGAACTTCTCCGGAGAAGACAAAGATCTGATCGAAGAGAGTTATGCAGTCCCTAAGGGCCCTCCTTCAGAGTCCTCTCCACTGAGAGGGATTACAGAAGAGGAAAAATATACTGAAGGAAGTGGAGGAAAGGACTTGTTTAACATTCAAATAAAAGGCACCACTCCTTCTGAAGAACAGATGGTCGTTCTGCAAACGACGGTCCAGTGGCAACTTGTGGACCCACCAGCCGGGACAACTGGGCCACCCCCTGGTAGTGCCAGTGTCTCCGGACCCAAGCACGACAGCTCTGGCAACACAGCTGCTGAAGCCAGAGGGGAGATCCTCTATGTGCGTCGTCCAACAGAAAAATCTGGAAGCAATCCTTTTAACAAGGTCAGGGTACCTTTGGTCAAAAGGAAGCAAAGCTTGAATGCACCTGGCACTTCTGAAATACAACCTCCTTTTGCTGCCACCACTTCAGAACTCATCCCAGAAACTACAGAGAGAACACCACACGGCATCACTGTGACCACTTCTAGCAACCAGATTCCAACCACAGATGCCACCACAACTGGAAATATAGCATCCACCATCGATTCTGCCATGCCCTTCACTTGGCTGCCAGTGGTTCAGGAAGACACTCATGAACCACAGCCACATTTGCCAACCATATCTGTCACCAATGTAGGATTTCAGACTACTAGTAACACACCTCAACTGACCACGCATGATGCCGAGGAAATCTCCCAGCAGGCAGAATCCAGATCAGGAGCTTCAGAATCATTTGTGGTAGGTCATGTGGTAGGCTGGGGAACATCTGGACAGGACTCTGAGAATGAGCCATCTACTACTACAGGAAGCATGGGTAGAGATAAGTCAAGTGAAGCCATGGCTGACTTGAGAATCATCCCTTCAGTGGCATCAGGTGAGTCTTTCTACTTTCTATTGTTTTGTTATTCATATACTCCATAACCACTTGCTCCCACATGTGTGACAGTGTTGTGATTAGCTTGTCCTGTGCTGAGCACTGCATTTCTTCTTACATAGCTTCAACGCACAAAGAGTGGGCTTCATTTTTCATGCCTTGTGTATTTTCTATCGCATCTCCTTTGCAGTACTGAGGACAAGTGTAAACAAAGAAAGTGCAAAGTATGAGATTGAAGCAGCTCTTGCAAAGTAATTAGAAGGTCAGGGGTAGTGCAATTAGGGAGGCCGGCTAAGGCAAAGATCTTAGTCCTGAACAAATCAATGTTGACGGAAGCTGGTAGACGTGTGCAGTAATTGACTCCAGTCTCACTCACTTGTCCATGCCCATGTTTTAAATTGTACAGGGTGTGTATGCTCAGCTTCCCCTTGTTCAGATTGATTTTTCTGGGTGGGAGACTCTTGGGGCACTTTAAAAGACTACAGATGCGTAGATCAGCAAGCAAAGTAATGACAAAGAAATTGGATATTTGCAGGGCTCCCACATATGATGAATGCCAACAGAGTCACCTTCTGGAGTAGAAAGAATTCCCAGAAGTATCGGTAAACTAACCTTTGTGTAGACCCTCAGTAACTACTGTGATTATGAAGTCTAGGTAGATTTCAAAGCTTATTATTACTGACAGTAATACACATAAAGTGCATAATTAGCTTAACTGTGTTTGCGTGTGAATTTTTATTGCTCAAATGTTGTTTTTGATGTCTTTGATGTCTCAGAAGACTTATTAGAGATTCTAAAAATTCCTTATGAGAAATAGCACAAGACATCTAGCCTAGATAAAATTGTCAAATATATCAAATCAGAAAAGAATGAGAAATGAGAAATGTTTGACTTAATGAGCTTTCTGTGGTTAGTAAACATGTATGTTATGATTTTAGGCAAAGCTGAGCACAGTATGATACTTTATTGAGATTTGTACTAACACTCAACTTCAGTGAAGTGAGATTATCGAGCATGTGTCTAAAACCTCTATATATATTTCAGCACTGATGGTGCCTTTCCAGATGTGTAAGCTGCCCATGCCATTGTCGCTAATGCAACATCTTAGCATCAGAGATGCTGGCTTTTGAACTATGTGCTGATAACAAGCTGAATGGTCCCTCTCCTCTTGAATCTGCAGGACATGGCTTCCAAAAAGAATTTCACATTTTTATTCATCTGACCACAGAAGTCTGTTGTATTTGAGTTTTGGCCGAGACAAGATGATGGCATTTCTGGATCATGTTGACACATGGCTTCTTCTTTGCATGACACAGCTTTAACATTCATGCATGGATTGCATGGCAAAACTGACTTCAAAGACAATGATTTTTGAAAAATGTTCCTCAGCCCATTTGGTGATTTCCAGTACAGAATCATGCTTGCAGTGCCACGTGAGGGCTAAATGATCAAATATTGACTGTAGGTCTAGTTAGATTCAACTTTTGCCAACACACACTAGTGAACACACTAAGCTGTGAGAACATGTGCCCAAAGCAGTGGTCAGCAATATCCACAGTGCCTGGGGAGCAGTTGGGGGTTAGGTGCCTTGCTCAAGGGCCACGACTGCCCCATGTCCCTTTCACACAGGGATTTCTCCAGATTGAGTCTTTTCATGAGTTTATGTATGGAGATGGTGGGAAATTCAAACTCTCCACAATTTTATGTTGAACATTTTTCTAAATTGCTCTTTTTATATCCACTTGTGTTAGTTGTAAACTTCTCCTCCAGCTGTGTTTTTATTAGTACCACTTATTTCCATCCTTTTCTTGCCCCTGTCTCAGCTTTTTTGAGCTGTGTTACTGTCATCAAGTTCTAAATGAGTTATTTTTTCATGAAATGGTAAAATGCATCACATTCAACATCTGTGCTCTATGCTGTCACGCTAGGCCCAAGGAGGAGAAGATGAACGCAGGTAAAAGAAAAATATCATTTATTATAAAGAGAGATCAAGGTAAAAAAAATAAATAAACAGAAAAATCCGTCTATCTTGAAAACACAAACAGAATCTGTATAAAAGGTAAAACCTCAGAAATCCGAATCAAGAATATAACTTTGAAATAAGGTCCAAGGAAAACATTCCGATATAGAGGATCGCCCTAAAGAGAGAAGGAAACAATATCCAAGAAAACTGATAAAGGAGGGAGGTCTGCGTGATGTGTGCCAGAGCACAAATAAAGACGAGCGAGGAGTGAAGGAATGAACATAGTAAAGTAGCAGAGAGTCTGATGAGGTGAAATGTATAGCAGGTGTGTAGAGTGTATGATGGGCGTGACAGAGAACTAAGGATTCTGGGAAGTGTAGTTGGATAGCTGAGCTAAGTAAGATTCTGGGAAATGTAGGCAGAACTGAGGAAACTTGCCAGGAACAAATGGGAAGTAGAGTGAGCGAGCGAGCGAGCGAGAGAGGGAGCGAGCAGGCCAGAGAAAGAGAGGGAGCGAGCAGGCCAGAGAGAGAGAGAGAGAGAGCCTGAGAGATGGAGAGCGAGTGAGCCTGAGAGAGAGAAGGGACCGAGCCAAGTGGTCAGAGGTGTAGGTACAGGTAGGTAGGGGCCAGGATCGTGACATATGCTCTATTGTGAATACAATATGGGTGTATGAGATTAGCCGATAATTGCATTAATATTATTTATATTTATTTACATTTTACACAGAATCCCAACTATTTTGGAATTGGGGTTGAAAATGTATTCATTCAAAATATATAATATACTTTTTACAGCTGATGATGTTACAAAACAGTTTTACAGAAATTCAGCTTTGCGAAAAAAAGAATCTGGGTCCAAGTCCCTTAAGAGAAAGCCAGAGGCAACAGTGGCAATAAATTAAATAAATAAAAAAATAAATACAACTTTAATAGAAAGAATAAACTTTGAAAGGAATTAATGAACACTTCCAGTCATGCACACTGGTAATTGCTACTTTTAAGAATTAAAATAGATAAAAGCAGATTCTAAGGTGATAGTAGTGATATTTACTGTGTGTTGAAGGGCTAATACAATGCTCATTGTCAAAACAGGCTTGGGTCAAGATCAGAGAGCATGCAAAGCAAAATGGCAGAGATGTCCGAAAGGGTAATCAGAAAACAGCCTGAGGTCAAAGCCGTGAACATCAGAGGACCAAATAAACCAGGAAAAAGGGGCAAAAATACAAGCTTAGAAAAACAGGTCATACTTCACAAGAATGTACTAACATGGGAACAAATTACAAGCAGGAAATTGCCTAAATACTAACGTCCTGATTGGCTGAGAGATGTTAGCTCCATGTGACCTGCCATAGTATGCTCGGAAATGGAGCTAGTATCACAGTTTATAGCTAAAACTGAATGTAAAAGAGCCGTGTGCCATTAAATCTGGTGGAAACTCAACTGTAGTTTGCAGATATTTGACTCAATGATTACATTTAAAATCTCAAACGAATTCATGCACTTTTTTCTATTTTTCAGCTTTGTTGTTAATGTTCAATTAACTAATATTGAACATTAATTGATGTAATTGATTTAATCCTTCATGTAAGCCCTGCTTTGTCTTATATTAAAGTTCAAGTGTGTTCTTTCTTCTAAAAAGTACCCATCTCAGATTATGTTTTATGTTATTGGCAGATATCACTGCTGAAGTCTTTCAGTTGACTTGTGTACTTGCTTATCATTGCTCCCAAAGGCTTGTGCATTTCTGTTAAAGCATTTTTCATTATGCCATTTATTCTCATTGCTGTTTCAAGACCTGCTTTTGATTTCCCTGTTTTCCTGTGGATATCACACTGCAGTGGGCTAGAATTCATCGTGTGTGATTATATTTATTCAGCTCACAGTTGCAGTCAGTCAGTGTCTTCCTTAACCTAGTCGTAAAGCTAGCCGGAAAAGCTGACACTCTGCAACTTAAAAAAGGAACTGACGAGCAAACAGAGCAGTTAATGAAAAAGCCTGGTTGTTTTGAGAAAAGAAGGGAGAGCCCTGTTTGTCCTCCTTTTTTTCCCCCGTGGTGCAGGTGGAAGTTCGTCGGCCTCTTTAATCAATGATGTGCTGGTGGAGAGGCTTCTGTTCTCTGCCTTTCCCCAGAGGCCTTTTAGGCATCACGGAAGGGGCCTTTGAAAAATAGCCGCTTTCACCGCAGTCATAACAGCATTGCCATGCTGGCCAGCCTTTAATTAGGAATGGACATCATTCTGTGATGGGTTGAGGAGGTGATGTGCCTTACATGCCTCTGCTGCTCGATCAGTCTCAGTAACATGCTCCGGAGCTGTACGAACACTCGCACGGGCCGGTCAGCATTCTCACAGGAGTAAATAGACACATATCTCTTACATTCACAGTACAAAAACAGTTCAGATACAGTCACCTGGAAAAATAAACAAGGAGCACAAGGATAAGAGAGAGGACGGTGTATTAGAGAGTGCATTTGAAAATGCCTGTTGCATTTGGATTTTACTTATATCAGTACATTTCCTTTATTTTTGTACACTGTAAACCAGTGGCTTACCAAAAAATATATAAGTTGGGCCCCGAGTGGAAAATTTACCAGTGAATGCATTTTCACAAACCTGGCAACCTGGTTGCGATCGTCTTTTTACAAGAGTATAATACTTTTATTATATATTTGTATTTATATATTGCAAGAAAAATATGATTCTTGTGTGTTGTATGTCAAATTAACTATGATATGATAATTATTCTTAAGAATTATAGACAACCAGCTCTGTTTACAGAGTTGCGATTAGGGTTGCCAGATCCCCAAAAACCTCCAGCCCAATGTGTGACAGAAAACTGCCATACACAAGGACCATTTCTGCATTTTTGGCAGTTTCCTTTTGGTAGCAACGTGAGTGGTACCATGAGGTTCAACATTTGCTTCATAAAACAGCATCTGGACTTGTAAACCAGAGTTTTTTTCAAGTTGGCTAGTAGTCCGTGTTGAGCTGTCACTATAAGTTCTTAACATGTATGTTTGTTCTGCCTGTGTAAGAAACCTAAAACTGAGCATTTACATACAGAGTGGAGGACTTTTTTACTGTTATTTTTAAGTGTGTTTGCCTTGTCTGCATTATTCAGCGTCAGCCTTTTCACACATGAAGATCATGAAGTCCAAGTATCATTCCACTATGACTGATTATCATTTGGAGGTTTGCTTGAGGCTGGTTATCAGCAACCACTTGTGGCGGGTCGCTCTTCTTTCTCTCTTTTACCTGATGAACGTCCCACGCCTATAATATGTAAAACCCGACTACGCCACCCCAATTTGTTGGATAGGGGATCCCCCGCTAGGCCACTCCAATAAAGGGGTGTAAAAGTGAGCCAATGACACGTGCACCAACTGAGGTCAAGACAATTTATTAACAATAAAAATTAACAATAAAAACAAGCATTGAGGTTTAAAACAATACTAATACGATATGCTGTGTGGTTCTCTGTACACATAAATAAAATTAGCATATGCAGGTTAAAAAGAGGTGTGGCCAGGAAGCTGTCCGACCCAACGTGCCCTATCACAAACTACCACTAAAACAACACTACACTAGACCAATCCCAACACTGCAAATCACCAACACTAAGAAAAACACACACAAACACCCCACAAGGGCAACACCAGAGCACCAGGGTGACCCAGGCCCTGACCACAAAACAAAGAACTAAAAAATACAGGGGCACCAACAGGATGCCACTAAAACCACCTGCAATATGCCATTACACTTTGTATACAGAGAAATTTCACTCCGAACCCTACACCACACAGCACGCACTCAATGCTAAAACAAATTAGAACTTATTAAAATTAAAACAGGCCCTGCTAAACAAACAAATAAAAAAATAAAATACAATAAAAAATAAATAAATCTAGGGTAGCTTTAAAACAATCAACCTAAAACTATGGAGGACAACAGTATATAAAGGAACAATGGGAGAAAAAAAACATCAATTAAACGAAAAACAATAAAATCAGAGGAAAACAGTGGTCTATAAATGCCCCGGCTGCCGGCCACACTCCAAACAAAGGCCGTCACTGATATTGGCACTTCTCAGGGCGTCTCTACTCCATACGCCACTCAATCTTAAGCTACACTGAACCAGCGTATCCTCGTTCTGAGGTCACTCACACCAGCCAGTAATCTCAACTGCACATGCACACACACACAGGTCTCCTTCACCTAGTTGGCCGCTTTGAACAGCAGGCTGTCTTCCTTGTGGGGTTTGAGGCCGCACACTCGCTGGTTGGCTATTAGCTATTATGGCCAATAAGCGCACCAGTTCTTCCAATGACGCTGGCTACAAGCACCGACAGCTACTTCTCCATTTGGGCAAAGAGGAAGTGACATCACTGACTGGTGTTCCCCTTTTTATCTTCCCCCTAGGAATATACTCCCTACCTGGGTTCCGCCCACACCAGGTGTATCCCCTCTAATAATGAGGTTGCTCCGTCCAAATCATTCTAAAATGACAATTAAACTCCGTAATCAACACCAAGCATTTCAGCCATGCCACACACTGTCCAGACTATGCATCCCTGACTGATTCCATTCAGTGCAAGTCATCAGAGTAAAGTAGGCTAATGACAAAACATGTACACAGTTGTATTGTGTAATATGGGTTCATGTAGTTATTCAAGGTACACCAGCATATACTGTACACATAAATTGTCAATATTTGTATAAATAAATATACGTCTTACATTTTATATTAGGTAGATCATTTTGACTTAGTCATTAGATAAGTAGCTCGCAGGCTGAAAAAGTGTGTGAACCCCTGCGCTATGTCATGACATTATAAGCCCATTGGCTGTGCACAGTTTGTAGTGAAAATAGCGCGAGAAACCATGGAAATGAACGCTAACACCACTGAACAGACTTCAGAGAGCAAGACAGAGAGCAACTCAAGGTAAAAGCGAAGTAAACAGGGCCATAACTAAACAGAGAGCACACTGAAAGAGGAGGGAGTTAACGTTAGCTTAGTAAAAACTTTTAACCTAAATGCAGCAGTGGTTGGGACTTGGATAGACTGGGGCTGCTGGGCCTAACTTTGTGCGCAAACATGCAGCAAACAATAAGAGTAGCTCAGATTCTGATGCCGCTTCTGAAGAAGAAGAGCACTGAAGATGTGGTTCAAATAATATATTTACATGGAAAGATAGATAGATAGATTAAATGCATTCAGTGGCACTCATTTCTCTTATTTTTACAGCATAAAATTTGGCTAGTGGAAATTCTGATTGGCCGGTAACTTTAGAGAGTTACCAGCCACATTGGCTGGTGATCAAAAAAGTTAATTTAGAACCCTGGTCTTCACCCTCCTAGAGTCAGAGAAAAAGTGATGGGGAGAGCCCCCTAGTGGATGGGGTAGATTAAGTGGCAACTACCACATTGGGAAGGGGGGAAAATTGGCAACAAAAAAAAACATATATATATTGTTACAGTAGCATCATGGTATTTCTTTGTAAGTGCATATACAGTGTATGTCAGATACTGTTGATCAGTCAAGACACATTTGTGGTCCAAATTTGAAGCTGTAAGGCTAATGTTCCAGGAAAGTGCTAGAACTCATCTACAGTAAATACACCTAAAACACTGGTCACCTAAATATCCCAAATGTAAGCATTTCCACCTAAATAAGTGGTCAAATCTCACTCAAAAATCTCTAAACTCAATCAAAAAATGTAGAGATGTTAATTATGGTCTTACAGACTATTCAGGACACAGTAGGACTTCCTGGGAACTGTAAAACTTAATAAACCTTCAGTCAACCAGACAGAAATATGTCCGGTAGAAGACTGATCTTAGATTTTATTTCTCCATATTCATGATGCTCAACATCACTTGCTGTTTCTAGTTCAGCGCTTCTTTTTTGGACCCAGATTTCCCCTCAATGTAGTGATAGCCAATCAACCCACCCATCTGCTGCGAGCAGACTAACACAGACCTCCTCTGATGCATGTGAAG
Organism: Crenuchus spilurus; assembly: GCA_036984385.1. NCBI lineage: Eukaryota > Metazoa > Chordata > Actinopteri > Characiformes > Crenuchidae > Crenuchus > Crenuchus spilurus. Next base: position 29,697 of record BRDA01006765.1, read on the forward strand.
TCACCACCTCTTTTCCAACTGCTGATGCATCGTAGCTGGGCAGCCAACATACTCAGAAGAAATGCAGGATCTTCAGCTCTGATGCATCAGCTGGCAGAGGCCTGAGCCAGCAGACATTGCATGGTAGAGTTGATTGGGAGAGAGCGCCATCTACCCATCCGGAGAGAGCATGGCATATTTTGCTCTCCAGCCTCGGCTGTCGTTGTTGATGTTGAGTCTGATCTACTCATACCATCGCAACACACCACCACCACATCAGTGTTACTGAGAATGATCCACCACCAAGAGTCCTGACTATTGAAGATCAGGGTGTAAAAAGACTAGCAATGCGGACTACAGTCTGTAATTGTATTACAAAGTGCACCTATATGGTCAGTGGAGCTGATACAGTAATGAGTATAGATACAAAGTGGTGAGTTAAATGTTATGGTTGATTGATATATGTATAATTAAGCTTTTAAATGGCCTGTCTTTATGTTATGAACTATAATAGCATGCACACATGCTTGTGTGTTAACTAAAATGCATATAGAAAAGAAAAAGCAAAAATGAGATCTCCTGTATATCAGGAGTTTCTCATAGTCTCAATAAAGGCTCACACTTTGCTAAATTTGCTAAATATAAATACACAAAATAGTATTTTTTAATGAGAGACATCTCAGTATTAACTATTTCTCATCCAGGATTAAGAGTCTTCTCAGGTTTGATGCTATGAATGAATATTATAATTGTGTCTCAGAAGTATCTCAGAAATGTCTCATTTTCAACATACACTATTTTTCCTAAGGAATTTTAGGGAGTTATAAAAGCAACATTTGAGCAATAATGTTTTATGGCATGTATGTTTACTGTGAATAAGTTGTACTCTGTATGCTAGTTGTGCTTTTAATTAGCACATCACATATGAACTGTAACCATGCTGTGTCTATATCTAGACTGGAATTAGCGGTAATGTGCCACTCCTTTTGGAGCCTAAATACTGTTGGACTTTAAATTTGCTCACTTTCTGGGTTTCTGTCCAAGTTGTATCTGATAGTAAATGGGATGTATTTGAGTTACTGCCTTCCAGCTAAATCTTTAAGACTGCCTAGTTTCCCTACAACGTAAAACACAATGAATATATGATCTGTGTGGTAAATCCGACGAGAGGAAAGAAAATAGCTTGTCTTTAAGCCTCTACATGTAGCTACTTTTCTTGCTTTTTTGCTTCATGCCGCCTACCAGACCTTGAATTCTGCATGAGGAGCCAAGAGTGAGGAGGCTATTGATTTTCCTGCCCAGTTTCCTTTATTGCTACAACCAGCTCCTCCAGGTTTATGTTCAAAAATGCTCTCCACTGCTTATTTTTTGGTCATTGTTATGTCTTGTTTCCCAGCAATGTTTATGAAGACACTTCTGCCCTTTTTGGCACCAGAGTTGGTCAGAAGCTCTGGCTCCGTGTCCTTTCCTTTGCAATATCTGTAAAAGCAGGCCTATACAGCCAGTTCATCCTGAGCCTGTTGATTTTACTGTTGTCTACACAGAGCATAAATGACTGTTTTTTCCCTATCAGTCACGCTGGTTATAATCCTGTAAAATTTCCTAGCGCTTCCTTAATGAATGGGATTTGAAGGATGCATTGCCGTAGGGTGCAGTATAGCTTGGTGTGATTAGAAAAAAGGGGCCATACTGACTGTGATGAGCATTTGATTTATTTTGTCAGAGAAGCCTGAGAAAATGCCAAAAACACAAGTGTGCAAAATGAGCTTAGATGTTTGTGTGGTGAACATCACTAGAGGTTATGCATAAGTTAACATGATGAGTTATTTTGATGAAATTTGAGGTTTCCTTTATGAGGTTTTGAGGGTGAAATGAGCTAATCTGAATCACTGAAGTTTGTGTTTTGAGATTTTTAAGTACACTTGTTATTTTAAGTAATTACTGTGTTAATTGGACCCACTGCTTGTGGCAATCTTGCTCTTTTATTACTGCTGCTTGTTTTTCTTGTTATATTAAGTTGAATCTGCTTCTTGATGCAAGTGTATCTTGTCAACGTAACACTGGAGGGTAGATGAGGAGTCAGGATGCAGTGGTGAGATCCAAGGGAGAGACTTTGTTTAAGAACAAAACAAAATACATGGTTATATGTAAACATATGTAAAGCAGACTAAGAGGACTAACATAACATACACAAAGACTCACTACTATAACAAACACACAGGAACAGTTAATGACTGACAAAGGACTGGAGATAGGAGGGAGCTTAAATAGCAAACTTAATCACAGGGATAATGGACAAGCAGGGCTGAGGGATCAGACAAGTGTAGCACATTAACCTGACAGGACGACGTGAAGAGGGTGTGGACACAGAGACATGACGTAAACGAGACAACACAAGCATTTGGAGACACGGACGAGACATGTAAAACAAACAAAAGCACATGACCAATGAAAATACACATGACACGTCCACAAAGACAGGACGTAGAAGAGGCAGAGGTGTTCGTATGACAGTCAAATTTACTTGCATAATTTCACCTGCCCAGGGGGTCCATTGGGGCTCCTCTTAATATCCACCATCTTTTGTGTCATTCCATTTTCCAGCCTTTGTTTGTCTTTTAGAATTATACTGTTTTGTTACTATGTTTTTAAGGCTTTAATATGTAAATTACCTCACTTATGATGGACTTTTCTGCATTGTGCCTCATTCAAAAAGCAATCTAGGCTCTTAATAGCCTCGCCATGAAGGAACAAGGCTAAACTGCTGTAGGCTGAATAGACGGATATATGTGAACGCACTGGGTGTTGTGACATTGCAAACAACAAAGGACTATTTTTGCATCTTAATTTCCATATATATGGACCATTTGGACTGGGAAAATGTTGAAATTTTAACCAGGTTTACATTATATGTCAAATTCTTCTATTTTAAATAAAATGTAAAGGATGTTTGTTAATTTGTCTTTAATAACCTTAAATAGTCTTTGTTTTGTATTTACCTTCACAGAGCATATTGTTCATCACTCCCTGCAATCCTGAATCATTTGTGTGTTTTAATGTTTGTTTATTGAAACTTTCATTCATTCATTCATTCATTCATTATCACACCCGCTTATTCCTTATCAGGGTCGCGGTTAGTCCCCCACCCTCTCACCAGGCGCAGGGCATTACATTAATCAACTAAGCCCAGGACAGGGCGCCAGTCCATCGCTGGGTGACACAGACACACACACACACACACACACATATACGTACCTACGGATAATTTAGTGTACCCAATTCACCTGATCTCCATGTTTTTGGACTGTGGGAGGAAACCGGAGACCCCGGAGGAAACCCACGCAGACACGGGGAGAACATGGAAACTCCACTCAGATGGGGACTCGAACCCAAGACCCCAGCGCTGAGAGGCAAAAGTGCTAACCACTAAGCCACCGTGCCGCCCTTTATTGAAACTTATGCTTCCTAATTCTTTGTTTAAGTTAGTAACAAAATCTAAAAATACTTCAGGATTTTGGCCTCTCTACACTCTTAAAAGAAATGGTTCTTCAAGGGTTCACTCAAAAAAACCCAAGTTCTTTCCATGGTTAAAAGGTTCTTCCAATTGATGAGGAATGTGCTGTAGATGCTTCTATATAGAAGCCTTTTTGAAAATGGTTCTATATAGCCCCCAAAATGGTCCTACTGTAGTTACGGTGTCAAGCTTGTAGTAATGGAGGAACCCTTTTTGGTGTTATGTAGAACCATTTTCAAATGGTTTCTACTGTATATAGAACCATTTACAGCACATTCCTCGTCAATCTGAAGAACCCTGTCACCATGCATAGAACCCTTTGAGTTCTTTGATAGTTCTATATAGAACAATTTTCACAATTTTCTTTACTAAAGAACCCTTGAAGAACCATCTCTTTTAAGAGTGTAGCATGCTTTGATGTATGCAGCTGCTAGTGTTTATAATGGTCACCCTTTCAGTGTTTACCTCTTTCACATAATTACTCGTATCATGACTAGAAGATAATTTACATCACATTTCACATTCAGCTAAAAAAATAATTTTACTTTAATCTTGTCTGAGGTTAGCACATCATCTTCCAGTGTTCCATTGGTAAATTAAACTGGGCATTAATGCCCCAAACAAAGGATGCACTTACATCCATCTGTTTCAAGTCTCTCCATGTTACAGAACCTCAATAAATCAAAGCAAAAGCAAAAGATAGATTACAGAATTGTGCATGGAAGCTGTTTTGGGATCTCATGCAAAATGCATCACTCCAGGTTAAAAATATCTTCATGAGATATATGTCAGAAATAGTTCTTATACCTGGCAAGGTGTGGTTTTCACATGGTTTAATATAAGCAGCTCATATCAGCTGCAGTCCACATCAGGGCATGAAGACTTGCTGGTTTGAATCCAAGACACCAAAAGATGATGACTCTGAATATGAATTCAATAAAGAACACTATATATTGCCACTACAACCACTTTTACTGTGATATAAATGAATAGTCTGTTTGCAAAAACTAATATCCTCCAAAATGATTGAGGAAAAAAAAGACTTTGCTTTTAATTTTTACTTTTACTTTTGCTTTTGGAAGTCAATGAAACCAGACATTTTTATACATCATTTGGTGTCATTTCTTTTAGTCCAGCAAACCTGAAATTTACACACAATGTAAACATGCATTTAAAGTGATGTCAGAAATTGAAAAATTCACCTGTAGTCTGGAATTCCATCAGATTCCAACTGTTGTGTTTATTAATTTGGGGTTAAAAATCACATGGCGATTAGTCTAGATTTAGCATTAGTCTACATAAAATTTTGACTGGACAGTAAGATGGTAAAGTGCATATTTAAAAATGATGTTGATGTATAAAAATTTGGGGTGTAAAAATAACCAATTTGAATCGGAAGTCCGGTTTTGACCTAAACAATGCGAGTACATCAGTACATGGACCCCTGAATCGGTCTATTTGTAGCATAAACCGGCCGATGGCCCGATTAATTAGCTGTCAATCGATTTGGTGTTGCTGATGTGTGCTGCTGCTCCACCCTCACCTCCCTCCCTCCCTCCCTCCCTCCCTCCTTCTCTCTGATTAACTGTTGCAATATTTGTCACAGTCATGTCTCATCACAGTCAAGTTCGGTTTTTACAGGAAGAACGGAAAACTACACAAAACCGTTGCTGTTTGCAAAGAATTCAAAGTCACATTAAAGTACACCGGTATTACAACAAACCTCAGCACTCATTTCGTGAGACGACATAGTGAAAGTGGTGATGAGGACACTAGCACCGCTAGCCCAAAAACACAACAGGACGAAAACACAGAAAAACAGGACTTCTTCCAGCCAAAACTCGACCACAACTTGGCTAGAGCCAAAGTAATAACGGCTTCAATAGCCCGGTTCATTGTCAAAGACTTAAGACCATACTGTGTGGTGGAGAATGAGGACTTTCTATTTGAATTCTGTTAATAGATTTGAATTCTATTAATCTATTTGAATGCAAGCAAAAACACATTTTTAGTATTAACTTATGTTGAATCAATGTAAAAATATCTATTTTAAAAGTAACTCGTATTATTTCCTACCCTATTATACTGAACTGAATTGTATCAAAATCGTACTAAATCGAATCTAACCGAATCGGTCCAATTTAAAATATATCGTTTCTGAATCGTATCGTACCGAATGAATCAAGATACATATTGGATCATTTATTGGACAGATGCACACCCCTAATAAATAAACCAGAAGTTCAATTACAATGACAAAACTTGGAACAAAAATCCCCACAGGGTGGCACGGTGGCTTGGTGGTTAGTCATAGCTCGTATCTCAGCGCTGTGGTCTTGGGTTCAAGTCCCCATCTGGATGGAGTTTCCATGTTCTCCCTGTGTCTGTTTGGGTTTCCTCACACAGTCTAAAATAAACATGGAGTTCAGGTGAATTGGGTATTCTAAATTGCCCTTGTGTGTGTGCCCCCAGCGATTGATTGGCACCCTGTCCTGGGCTTAGTTAGGATAGTATACTGCCCTGCCTTGCAACCGGTGAGGGTGCAGGGGACTAACCAAAACCCTGATCAAGATTAACCAGATGGGAATTGATGGAACAAAAACACCCCTGTATTTTTCTTTGGTCTGCATACCAACGGCACAAATGTTCTGTCTTTACTGTTTAGTGGTGGCAGACTTTGACAGGAAGAGCAGAAAAGTAAAATGACCAGCAGAGTTTCAAAATCAATGTGGGATTGTTCTAAAAGTAAATAAAGAGACACTATACATGTACACGTCCCCAGAGCCACCTTTAAAGCTCGCTCAACCTGCTCCATGAACTACCATGAGGCAATTAACTACCACAAGGTCATGAAGTCTTTAGTTAATAGCCCATCCTTACATCCTACTGCTCCTCTGATAGACTCTGGTTAGGCACTGGCTGTTTCCTGTTCTGACTACTCAGCAGAACTACTCACCCCAGAGTTCTTCAAAAGTCATGAACAATAGTTAGAGAACCTATTATAGACTAATCAAAAATAACTGCTTTAATGAATGTTTTCACTAATTCATTGTTATACATTTCTTAGTCATCTCCCTTTAAATGAATTACCTTGTGTTTTTTTCTTTTGGTGTCCATTATCGATCAGAGGGTTTCTTACACTGAGCCTTGGTTCCTGTCTGTGTTTCCTTCTCTAGCTCTTAGGAAGTTTTTCCTTGCCACTGTTGCCCCTGGCTTGCTCATGGGGTGCTTGAACCCAAATGTTTTACTGTAAAACTGATTTGTGAAGTACAACAAAGCATTTAAACTCACTAGCCCTGCTTTGTGAACCAGTTGGTGATTAAAACTCATGTGGGCTGCTCCATGAAGTACCACAAGGCCATAAAACTCATACATTGTGTTCCATAAACTACAAACCGGATTCCAAAAAAGTTGGGACACTAAACAAATTGTGAATAAAAACTGAATGCAATGATGTGGAGGTGCCAACATCTAAT
>BRDA01006765.1:36765-50678 GCA_036984385.1 Crenuchus spilurus
AACTTTTGTTTTTGACCAAATACTTATTTTCCACCATAATTTACAAATAAATTCTTTAAAAATCCTACAATGTGATTTCCTGGATTTTTTTTTCTTATTTGTCTCTCACAGTTGAAGTGTAGCTATGATGAAAATTACAGACCTCTCTCGTCTTTCTAAGTAGGAGAACTTGCACAATCAGTGGCTAACCAAATACTTTTTTCCCCCACTGTATATATAGTTAGATAAGTAAGGGTTAAAAGTTCTTAACCAGTATTAAATAACAATGCCTGTTGTTGCTTGTTGGTGGTTGCATTAAGACAAATGTCTAGCCTGTTCATGTCAGTGGCTCGACTGTCTGTCTGCTGTCCACACAGACTCCCACTGTCAACCCAGTCCATTACTACACTGTCCATCATCCCTGCCTACAATGTCCAGTAATGGAGGTGGAAGGACATCATGTTAGACTGTTTCTCACTCTTGCTATATATCAGCCCCATAGGCAAGATCCCTGGTCAGAAAAACAGCTAAAGACACCAAATTCTAAGGATTCTAATGTCTCAGCTCAAATCCCCATGACATTCTGTTCATTTCTATAACATAGTTTATTTTGTATTATGCATGTTGCAAATCTGTTTGCATGATTATTTGATTAAGATCCTGAATATGTCAATGTGGGATTACTGAAAGGAAAAATAGATGGTACAGATCTAATGCCAATGCACTGAAAACACTTGGATGTTGAAGGAAGTTTAATTGTGGAATGAAATCTTGCATGAAACAAAACAGAATTAGATTCTATATTTGAGTGCATGTCAAATTGTCCAGAGTCCATGTTTTAAAAAGATGTTTACTTACTAATATCAGAGGTGGTTGCTGATGATTTGCATAGCAACCTGTTGCCAAGTCACTGAGTTTGATACACCAGTCAATTGATTTGCTGGTCTATTTCCTGCCACTAAGCACATCAACATTCTCACCATTTCTATTTCTGCAGCATCCAGCAACATGTGCAGTTGTAAATATTCTAAAACATAATAAAAACATTCTGTGGTGATGCCAAAGAAAGCCACAGGTTTACTGGTTCAAGTCCAGCGAGATTATGCGTCCTGAATGGAATACATTTTGTTGTCCAGCTATCCATCCATCTTCTTAACTGCTGAATTCTGCTCAGGGTCACAGTGAGTCCCCCTACTCTTTATTGGGTGCTATGTAGGGCATTACACTCATTTAACCATAGCCAGGAGAGAGTGCCAATCCACTCACACCAGAACAAATGAGAGTAAACAATTCACCTGATGTTCATGTTTTGGACTGTGGGAGGAAATGTTGCTGAATTTTTGGTCTAAATGTGCAGAATACTTCAGCATTTTGGCACCAGCACTTGCACCATTCCAGTGAAAATGAGGCATAGCACCTGCACAACATAACATGGAAAACCCCTGAAGCTAAGCAGGTCTGGGTCTGGTTAGTACATAGTATTCTGTGGGTGCTGGATGTGTTGTTGGTGGAGACAACAGGAGGCTCTATGCCTATGTCCTGTGTGGATTCCACTACAGTGACAGTAGCACTACTGTATACATGACCAAGGTCTGAAGAAGGTCAGAAGAAGAAGAAGGTCCCGGGTCATTTCTTCTGAAAGAGTAGGGTGTTTCCCAATGTCCTGGCTAAATTTCCCAATCATAAACATCCCACCTCTGTATAATAGCTAATATGTGGTGAGAGTTCTGGTGTTGACTGGGTGCTGTCACATCATCCAGGTGGACGTTGCACGTTGGTGGTGGTTGAGGTGACTCTCTAGTGTCTGTCCTAAATGTCAATGATGATGAGAATACCTTATTTCAGTTACAGATAGTAGTGAGATTAGCTAATAACTACATGTAACTGTCATGTAGAGAAGTAATACAGAAGTTACTTGTTCCAGTGGCATATCTCGAACAGAAAGCCAGGTGGGGCACAATAAATTCTGTGGGCAGCATCCCACTCATCAGTGAAACTACACACAAACCTATTTGCTTAGTTCATTCAACTACAAATGCACCTCATCGATGAATTTCTAAAAAACATAATCCGGGGTTGTGCCAAATTCAGTATCCTCGCTGTGAAATGCATTTCCTCTCAGGAGACTTATTTAGTGATATTCCATTGCCATGCTAGCAGCAGCTAACAGTCACTGTGATGTTTTTGAGTGGCAAGTTGCATACCAATTCTGATACGGTAAACGATATTCACATAAGCACATGTAAGCAAATCTTTCATTTTTTATTGGATGTTCTCAGCATGGAGCTAGCATTAGCGTGCCCCACAGTGAGTTATTGAAAGTGTGTTGAACATGTGCAAATTTGTTTTCTACCACTCACTTGCTTAAACAGATCTGATGGGCCGGCCCCATACACGTTATCTTAGTGAAGACTGCTGAAAGTACTGACCCTACACAAAACATACAAGAATATTTCAAATGTATTGGGAACTACTACCATTTTCTTGTCAAATATACAACAATGTTAGAAAATAATATTTAAATAAAATTATTTTAAACAAAATTATTGATTATGTCACACACTGGTCCACAGCAACATGTTGGCCAGGGCCAATTATTAATTCTTGGACCAAATTAAATTATCTGCAAGTGGTATAATAGACAACTTAAAAATAACTTAAACATCTAGAAATAGGTTTAGTCATTGTTTAGTGTTTGTAGATTACCAGATTTAAGGTTTTGTCACTCATTTTTTTTTTGGCAGAAAAATGCTTTTTTTTCAGTTTTGTAGTAAATAAGTGCTTACTATACTCGTGATAAAATATACTTTTTGGAAAGTACAGGGAAATAAACATGCCTTTACTGAGGCTGCCTCAGTGTGTGAGCTGCTGGCTGTGTGCAGCATTCTGGTCTTTTGGTCCTTTTTTTGTCTGTGAATTTTTATCCTCCCTGCTGTACATCATTACATCTGCCCAAACATATAATGGAGGCTGTGCATGGTGTCTGATCTGCTGCATCAGATTCACTCTCAGATTGTGTCCCGGGCTAGAAATGGATTATAAAAACAGTGCTTAATCAATTTCCCCAAACAATAAGAAATAAAGAGGTATCCACCCAGCTACCATCCTTGTAAAAGTCTCCCACTTCTAAAAGTGAATTATGTACATGTGGGCATGGTTGCAACTGCAAAACAACATATCAGCATGTGTTTCTGCCTGTTTTATTAATATTTTTTCATTTTTCATTTTCTTTGTGAGGGAATGAAGTCCTGCCCCAGACCCTCTCCTATTGGCTGACATGCGCTCTGTCAAAAGTTCAACTCTGCTGAGTTTTTCAATTAACATCAGAGTGTAATTCTCACATTTCTCACAAACATGCCCATGTGAAAGCAGACTGAATCTGTTCAATCTCTCGTTCATCACTGCAGCCCCACAAAAACATCTAGCTTGGTTCTGATGCTGGTATGGCTAATGAGAATAGTGTGTAATAACTGAGGATGTTACCATAATGCATTGTAAAATAGATGGTGGATAATTGGATCATTTGTGGCATCCGGATGGATAGGGTTGTCCATAAAGCATCTGTCCTGGCAAAAAGGATGCTGACACAAAAGCCCTGACAATCTTGTACCTCACATGCTCAGACCCCTGACCAACCAGCCCCTTTATCAAATGTTCATCTCAACACATGCTTATTATTATTTTTTTTATTTTTTTATTTATTTATTTTTTTGGGGGGGTCAATCTGTTTTGTCTATCATTAATTATTTTGTCTTTCTTTTCAGTCTTATTTTGGTGTTGACATTTCTGAATAGCATAATTACAGTGGAGGAAAAAATTATTTGATCCCTTGCTAATTGTGTAAGTTTGCCCACTGACAAAGAAATGAACAGTCTATAATTTTAAGAGTAGGTTTAGGAATAAGGTACAAAGGAGTGGCTCAAAAAGAAGCACATGAAGGATATGGAGTGGCCTAGCCAGTCTCCAGACCATAATCCCCTAGAAAATGTATGGAGGGAGCTGAAGGTCCGAGTTGCAGAGCGACATCCTCGAAATCTTAGTGATTTAGAGATCATCTGCAAAGAGGTGTGGACCAAAATTCCTCCTGACGTGCACAAACCTTATCATCAACTACAAAAGACGTCTGACTGCTGTGCTTGCCAACAAGGCTTTTGCCACCAGTTAAGTCTTGTTTGCTAGAGGGATCAAATACTTATTTCTCTCTGCAAAATGCAAACAAATGTATATTTTATACAATGTAATTTTCTGGATGTTCTTTTTGATATTCTCTCTCTCACTGTTAAAACAAACCTACCCTTAAATTATAGACTGTTCATATCTTTGTCAGTGGGCAAACTTACAAAATCAGCAAGGGATCATATGATTATTTCCTCCACTGTATGTCTGTGTTTACGTCTAGACAATGTTCTGTCTTAAAATCTATCTTCCTTCGGGCATCAGTAAAGTATATGTATCCACACCAAACCAAAAGTGACAGAGAGCAAAAGAAAAGCAGGGTCAGAAAAATGTGTGTGAAAGAATGTGCATGGACTGGACAGTCTTCTTTGCTTGAGGCTGTATTGAGGCTTTGTTTACACTGTTCTCACATAAATAGCAAATCTGTTTAAAAAAAGTGCAATTCCTCAACTTTCCTCTCATATACTAACACTTATGTTCACATTTAATCACTCCTGACATTTCACTCCTAACTCATAACATGCAGATTCTAACCTTTCAATCAATAGCACATCTTTTTCTTTCTTTCTTTCTTTCTTTCTTTCTTTCCTGTCTTCCTTCTTACCTTCCATAGCTTTCTTGCTTCATTTCTTTCTTCCTTCTTTCCTTCTTCCATTCCTTCTTTTCTTCCTTCCTTCTGTTTTTTGGAAGTCTTCTTTCCTCCATTTCTTTTTTTATCCTTCCTTCCTCTCTTCCTTCCTAATTTCCTTTCATAGTTTTCCTTCTTCTTTAATTGATTCCTTCCTTCCTCCCTTCCTTTACACTTTCTTTCCTCCCTCCCTTCCTTCTTTCTGTCTTTTTTCATTAATTATTTTCTTGCTTGCTTCATTGTTTCCTTCCTTCTTTGTCTCTTCTTCATTTTCCTTCCTTTCTCCCTTAATTCCTTCCTTTTTCCTTTTAGTAGTTTTCTTTCTTCCTTCCTCAGTTCTTTCCTTCCATTTTCTTTCTTTCTTCCCTTCCTACTTCCTTTCTTTTCTTCCTTGCTTGTTTGCATGCTTCCTTCTTTCTTACTTTTCTTCTTCCTTTCTTTCTTTTCTTCATTCTTTCTTCTCTACTATTTTCCTTCTTTCTTTCCTTTTGTTGCCTTGTTGTCCTTCTTTCCTTCCATGGTTTTGTTTCCTTCTTTCTTTACTTCTTACTTACCTTCCTTCATCTTTCATTTTTACTTTTCTTCTTTCTTTCCTTTCTTTGTTTGACAAACACCTGTCAATACTACATGTACAGTGAATGTAGTTAATTTGTAAGTAACCTGTTATATTTACATATAATAATAACATATAAATATTTGTGATGTGAATTGAAGGTATAGCAAGAAATGGTGATAATGATAAGGGTTAATTGTTCCTTTTTCTTGTCTCTGCAGTGGAAAAGGACCCTTGCCAATTGAATCCCTGCCTGCATGGGGGCAGTTGTCTGAGGGACGGTGAGGGGTACAGCTGCCTCTGCTCTGAGGGCTACTCTGGAGAAAGCTGTGAGATTGGTGAGTGATGGGGCTCCAGTGTCCAACAAAGGGCAAAGGGGTCAAATCAGATAGATCAAGGGCCCTTAGGAGACCAAAGTGAATGAAGCTGGATAGCTAAGCTGATGTGAAGTTGCTGCCTCTGAGCACGATAACAATCAGATTTATGCTAATGCTGCTGCTGCTGATGGCGATTATATAGATGATGACAATGAAGACAATAATGACGGCCATGCTGCCATGAGGGGATAATGTAGCACATGCTTTCATTTCTCTTTTCTTTCATTCTTGGCACTGTTCTTCTAATTTACCGCTTGTGTGGTTTAGAGATGATAAAAATTGCGAGGCCATTGCAGCTTGCACTATAACAGTTCACTCAGTTTTGTGCATGAAGCAGTGAGAGTAAACATATTTGCATTTTCACAAATTCTGTTCTTCTCAAAACTGCACTTTAAGTTTATTTTGGCTTGATGAAGACCTTGAGCTTTTTATAAAGCCCTGCAGTCGCTGTGGCAGAGCCGTTAACACTGGCTCATTCTTCTTAAGCCCTGTCCAAATGAAGCCACTGATTAGTTCAATCAGTCAGCACTATGACTGCATCTCTGTGGATGGGAGCAGCTGTACTAGTTTAGGCAGAGAAGAGAGCTTCTCTTTCAGAGACCAGGCTGTAGTGTTCTATTACATTCGGCGCTGAAGCAGGTGAGAGTAACGATGCTGTGAAGGACAGCTTTAACAAAAAACATTCTCTGAGTAGGATGAGAGAGCACCGAGAGCTGAAAAAGAACTAAGTGACAGGTGTAAAAATACAAAGCGTTTGCACCCAATTTTGATTCAAAGTGACATATTCTGCTCAGACAAATCTAAACGTGCATTTTAGGAACAATGTGCATGAATGCAGGATGCAGTTCTCTGGCTCACACATGCATTATACTAGTGCATCTCCAAAAATTGGAACATTGTCAAAAAGTTTGTTTGTGTTCCAGTTTTATTTCAAAAAGGTAAACTGTCATATATTTTATACTCATTAAATGTAAAGTGATATACTTCAAACCTTAACTGGTCTACTTTTCAAATATGTATAGCTTGAATCTAAATATATTTTTAGATATTTGTGAGAAGAGCTTAAATAAGCAGAGACTTTTTTTTAGCAATTCAGACAGATATGATAATTACATGGTAATGCTGGACATTCTATTGATGAAGAACCCGCCTCCATTGGTGGAATGTGTGGAATGTGAATCTGAAGAACTCCTGAGTGTTCACACCTATCTCATAAATATTCAGTCTAGGAACCACTGAGTGAGTAAAACATGTCAACACATTTGTTAACACTGCATTTCCCAGGTTTGCAGAAAAAAGGGCGAGTTTTGTTTTGGTATTCGGCCTCGGCCGCACTCTCTGTCAGACTGAATGTGTGACGACACGCTGATTTGCATGCCAAGCGCAGCAGAGCAGCAGACAAAGGGTGTTAATGGCTCCAGCATTCCAGCGCGGGGGACAGAGACGACGAAAATTTTTGTGAGGTTGGGAATTCTAGTGTTAAGCTTTAGAAATAAAACCACATACAATGTCTAAAAACTGTAATGAGCAGTGTGCAGCCAACACCTCTGTTTATTCAGTTCTGAGCTCAAAAGTCTTGGCTAGAAATGTTTAGAGTGTTTTTTCACAATATATCAGCACATCCGAAAACTTTTAGAACAGATTTAATCAGAATATAGATTTATGACTCTCTTACTGTTTTGACACTGTTGTTGCTAAGTTTGTGCTGAACTAAAGCCTGTGTAACACTAAAAATAATGTTAGATGGTTGTAATTTGTAGAGGCATCGTCACGTTATGTCAGGCTACATCATAGTGTCTGAAAAACTCTCAGACTCCAGAGGGTTAATGATGACAGTTTGAATACTAATTTACTCTAAAATATTCTGATAATTCGGTTCCTGGATTTCTGATTTTCATGAGATATAAGCCAAACTGATCAACAAAAAAACAAGTAATGTAATATAACATACATGACAGTTTATCATTCTGAACTTTCCCATTTCTAATGCCAAGCATTGGCTAAAGGAGTATAAAGTCCCCCAGTGTCTAAACATCCATCTCTGGAGTAATAGACCTCTATCCAATTAATTTGGGGTGAGTTGGAATTTTGTTTGTGATCTGGAACTAATAATCCAATATCTCAAAGTCTCTTGTGGCTGAATGCAGTCAAACCCTCACAGCAGCATTCTAACACCTAGAGTGAAGTCTTTCCAGTAGAGATGGTTCATGTAGCAAAGGAGAACAAATTCTCTATTAGTACAGTTGATTATAGAAGAAACATGCTTTGTAAATCTAGTCCTAAATAAGAGGTTGTATGCTGTTTGGAGCTGTCCTGTAGTAATGACAGTAGGCTGATATCAGTAGAAAATGCTAGACAGGATATTGGAGGGAAAACATGAATGCTATCCAGTCTTATAACAAATCTATCCTGAAATGGTAAACGTCCACATTGTGTGATGTGATACTGGTGCTGTATTCCTTCCAGTGTGGCAGTACAGAGTACAGTAGAGCATGATAGACTACTCCTTTAATATCATCTTACATTATTCAGCTAAAATAACTAATTTGATAGCTAAATAGGAAAAATGGTATCTCCTGGTATTGGCCATTTCAGCATCACTGTTGTTATCAGACTAAAAAAAGTGATATTATGCCACCTCTGTTGCACAAGCATTACACAATTACTAGACAGTCCTATGCAAATATTATGTATAATTATCTCCAGACACTTTGCGAGCACATGTTGTGACTGCAACTAGGCATATTTTGCGCTGCACATTCCTATGTATGTACATCTTTCCTGAGAGTCCAAAAGTAGTAATTGGTTCAGTGGTTCCCACACTGGTCCTGGAAAATTCTTATCTTTTTAAGTTATTCATACTCATATGCACCTGGTTCATCTTACCTGCTGATCAACAACCCTTCATGAGTCAACATGGGCACAAAAGCCCTAAAATATTCAGGCAGGGGCACCCTAAGACCACACATTTGGACTTTTGGGTTAAAGGATGGTAAAAAGGAGGCCTGTCTCAGTGTAAAGTCATTAAAAATGTCATGATGATGTAACACTTAGTAAGGATGTTGAAAGAGGAATGCTGTTTTATTTCACATTTTCGCAGAGAAATGAAGTGGAATTTCACCACAACTAACAGTTCTGGCCTGTAGCTATAACCCCAGACACAAATAAATAATATTTGTGCAAATATCATCAAATTAGCAGCATTTAAATGTTTCAACCAAACTTCAGACTACATACATACCGTATGCTCTTTCTGCTCTATGGCAGAAAAGCAAACGTATATTTCTTTGGAAAACAATTTTTCAACTTACTGCTTACCAGTCCAAGGAAGTAAGCTGCAAAATAGCTTGTTTTGAATTTAGTGTTTTATGATGTCATTAATACCAATGCATTTGCATATATCTGCCTACATTCAGCCTCACAGCAGTTTAGCTAGCAAAACGTAGTGAAGTTGTACAATGTTTTAGACCAATAACTGATGTTATTAAAAAAGGAGCCAGTCATGACAAAGATCATTTACATTTACATTTGCTCTGGTTATTGTACAATTTGGTTATTGTCGATTTTTTTCAGAGGAAATTTTGTCCCAGTTATTGTTCATCTGCCCGGTTTTTGTCAGCGTGCTCACATGACTAGTCGCTAATTTTGCAAAAATTAAAAAAAGAAAAAAAAAGAAAACGTGTTTGTCACTCACCCATTCATTCGTCGCTCAATCTGATTTTGTTTCTCTGGCTTTGTTTCTCGTTGCTAACACTCAAAACAAACTTTTCACACTAAACCTGAAAACAGGTGCAAAAACAAATACCAGCCTAGAACCTTGAGAATGGGAGAACAAAACACTGGCAGGCTCTAAAACAGAGCGTAAACCTGTAAGAGTGATGTTAAATGTTCATTTATCCATTTCATTAGTCTTTAGTATTTATTTCTCATTGTGTTCTGTATGTAAAACTATAGTTATTCTATAAAAAATATATTTTTGTTCATATATTGGAGTGTCTGGAATGGATTAATTGGATTTATATTATTTCTTATAGGACATATTGTTTCAGTTATCATTTGTCTTGGTTATCATGAGGCACTATAGAACGGATTAATGATGAAAACCGAGGTTCCACTGTATCTGTACAGCTGGACTGGCCATCTAGCATATCTACCAATACAATCACCATGCTGTACATACACCAACTTTCTAAACTGGAGGACATCTTCACCCCCCTACAACTACTCCCCCCACCACCACCACCACCCCCAGAATGATAGTGGTTATAGTGGGCCTTTCTACACAAAAGTCCACAACTGAATGCTGTTCCAGTCCATCCCTGTATATCAGTCTTAACAGCACAATAAAAATCTGTTCATTTCTAAAGGATAAATAGAGTTAGGGAAAAGGTCATTACAGTTGATACAATCACACATGCATTATAACTGGATCTTGTACAAAAATAAAATACAAAAAACGAGGAAAAGGGCCCTTTAAGCTTTAAATTCTGTTATGCAGTGGAGGATGTTTTTTGACGTCAGAGGTCACAGTTATATTGTCGTGTCAGAGGTCACCAATGCTGATTATCACAGAACTCATTATCAGTCTGTACATATGCCAGCCTCACGATCAATACCTGAATTATGTTAACTAATATAGGCCGAGAGGATACTCAATCCATCTCTGTAGCGTAAGTGCCAATAAATGCTGACATTTGTATGCTAAATACTTCACTTATGAATCACAGTGCAGCAGCTCAGAGTCGCTTTAGGGCACCTTTGCTTTCCTAGATTCCCCATTACGTGTGTGTCTTTAGAATAAGTTTATATTATTATTGTTATCAGTGTCTTGTACGCTCCTCTGGGAGCTTCTGTAATTAGTTGTTTCTGGCTGTTGGTGGGGCTTTTCTGGGCTGATTCTGTCTCTGTGCCCTGTGTGGTATAAATTACTGCTAACAGCAGTCAGGTTCATTTCATATTACGACTTAACCAGGTTTGTTCTGCCTTAACACTTTTGACTCATACTGCTCTTTAAAGTCTGACTCTAACAGTAACGGGGAGCCATTACTCTCAGCCTGTTCATAAGAAGAGTGAAGGATGATGAGCTAAAGCTTCACTTTTACACTTTTACGTCACCTTTTCTTTACATTTCTTTCTGTTACTTTCCTTTCTTCATTTTTTTCTTTCTACTTCCTTCCTTCCCTTCCTCCTTCTCTTTCCTTCTTTGTTTTTCCTTTCTTTCCTCTTTCCTTTTTTGTTCATGTTTCCTTCTTCCTAGTTTTTCCTTTCTTTTACTTTTTTCTTTCTTTTCCTATTTCTTGTTCTCCTCATGTTTCTTTCTTCCTTCTTTGTTTGTCATTTGTTTTTCCCTTCTTTTTTTCTTTCTTTTCTTTCTTTTACTTTTGTAATTTTTACATTTTTTCCTTTATTTTCTTCTTTCCTTTTTCCTCATGTTTCTTTCTATCTTCCTTATTTTCCTTTCATTCATCCCTTCTTTCTTTCTTTATTTTTCCTTTCATCTCTTTTTCTTTCTTTTTTCCTTTCCTTTTTCCTTTCTTTTCTTCTTTCTTTTCTTCTTTCTTTGTCCTTTTTTTCTTTTTTTCTTTTCTTTCTTTCTTTCTTTCTTTCTTGCTATTTTTCAATTCTTTCTTTTCTTCTTTCCTTTTTTCCTCGCATTTTATTCCTTCTTCTTCATCCTTTCCTTTTTTTTGTCTTTTCTTTCTTCTTTTCTTAATTCTTTCTTTCTTTCTTTACTTATTTCTTTTCCTTCTGCTTTTCTTTCTTTTGTCCCTTTTCTTTTTTCTATATATCTTCTCTAATATACTTTCCTTATTTGCTCTCTTTTGTTCTGCTATAAATGGATATGAGCACAGAATAAAATGCAGCATATTTGAAACAGGCTTTAAGTGTCCTGGGTAGTGCAGTATCCTCAGAGGACATCCCGGGGACTCAGGTTGTGCTCAGTAATTATTTCGGGACGAGGCGTTTAGGATCCCTGCATAATGTATAGAGTGTGTTACTGCTGAGCAGCTGAAACATTTATGAGGTAAGCAAGCAGAGAGTGTCCACAGGGACAGGACCTATTCCCCCAGACACACAGCAAGTCTGCCACATCTGAGTCACACTGTCTGTCAATCACAGATATAGAGAAAGAAAGAAATACACCTCAAACTCAGCAGTCACAGGTGGTGGAAATCTACATGTTACTGTATGCTGTCTTCTCCTCTGTTTATTGTTGGGCTTGGTTATAGAGTTATTGTACTGTAGTTGGTTTTGTACAGAACTCTCATGTTTAATTACACTGTTCAATCAATACAAGTTTCCACCTGTCAAATTAGAGGAAGGGTTTGCACAAAAATCATATTTGCACAATTTTCCACTTACCTCTGATGTGTTCAATCAGCCAAGACATGTGCAGAGTCCACATTTTGGTTCTTTAGTTTAGAATTGGAGCTGCAAGGCTAAGACTGCTAGCAAACACTGTGATCCAATTGTCCACTATATAGCATTTTAAAAAGTTTAAAACGTTGTTTAGCTTTTTCAAAATCTGTGCTTGCCATTGCTAATCTAGGATCAGTTTCAGTGATGATAACCATGAATATGGTGGAATCTAAACCAAGCTAATTCTTCTACCATCCTTGATGAAGTTTGAGTGACCTGAATATTTGACTTTTTGGATATGGATTCTGGGCTAAATATAGTGTAGGAGCCATGTCAAGTTTATGCATGTTTGTATATATTTCAGTACCACCTCAGACCAGTAGTAGGAATGCATTAGATGGTGAGCAATGTATGTTCCCTGGAAACCAGAATATTTGAATATTCATTGCAAATTACTACCAAAGCTCCCGAGCCCCAAAAATGTTATTCAAGACATTTCTCGAAACAACTTTGGTTCCACAAACAGAAACAGCTAGGTTAATTTAGGTGACTATTGAATTCTACAGTTTGTTAGCCTCACAGCTCCAGTTCTAAACTAAGGAAGCAACACGCCAAACATGTCTTGGATGATTGGCTACATCTGAAGTAAATGGGAAAATATGTAAATATGATTTCTTGGTGAACTATTCAAGCTATTAACTTTGATGCAAAAAATGATGTGAATCACCTTCAAAAAAGATAATAAAACTGTCTATTTCAACACTTCTGAGAAATATGGAACACTTATATGGATGAATATTTAATGATGAGCAACGCATCACTATTCTGTGTTGCTTTATGGCTCTACTTTACATTAGAACATTATGGAAAAAGAAAAAACAGACAAACCTAATGACTCAAGAAATGTTCATTAAGCAGTCATAATAATGCTATCATGTTTTATTTTCTTTCATATCATGAAGTTCTGTTTTATTTTCTACATTATGATGGTCGACAAATGGCTAAAAGACCTAAATCAGCCCTATGATTTTATTCTATTAGCATTTATATTGTTTATTCAGTAAATATATGTCCATTGTTCCAAACATTCTTATCAGCAAAAACATTTCTCCACCTGTAATGACCATTAAAGGTGAATTTTAGAATCTTTATTTGATACTCGTAGTTTCCACCTGCCTTTTTATTCAATATGTCAGCATTTGCATACAAATGGAATCATTTGAAAGAAGTTTATGCACCCCAGGTCAAATGTTTTGTGGATTTAACAGGAGAAAAAAAGTTATCACTTCCTCTACAGTGACATGATAACCTCTACACTTCCTATGTAATTCAATAGGGAAAAGTAACAGAAATACTGTATAAATGTACTTTATAAATGTTTACATTTAAAATGTAAGGTTTCACTTTTTTCTTTAAACAATTAAACAGTACATGTGCATTATACAGTGGGGAAAAAAGTATTTGGTCAGCCACTGATTGTACAAGTTCTCCTACAAACCGGATTCCAAAAAACTTGGGACACTAAACAAATTGTGAGTAAAAACTGAATGCAATGATGTGGAGATGGCAAATGTCAATATTTTATTCGTAATAGAACATAGATGACAGATCAAAAAGTTAATCTGAGTAAATGTAACATTTTAAAGGAGAAATATGTTGATTCAAAATCTCAGTGTCAACAAATCCCAAAAAAGTTGGGACAAGTAGCAAGAAGTGGCTGGAAAAAGGAAACTGAGCATATAACAAACAGCTGGAAAACCAATTAACACTAATTAGGACAATTGACAACATGATTGGGTATAAAAAGAGCTTCTCAGAGTGTCAGTGTCTCTCTGAAGCC
>BRDA01006766.1:0-21666 GCA_036984385.1 Crenuchus spilurus
TGCCTGTAAGTGCCAGTAAAATTAATTTTTACATATATAATCAATTCCTTTGACTATGAATGTTTTCCTTTACTGGTCAACCCTATCTCTCTGTCTATATATCCATTTACACCCCTGTCTAACTCTGTCTATCCATCTACAACTGTCTCTATCCATGTGTAAACCTTTATATCTGTCTCTCTCTCCATCCATCAGCATGTCCATTCACAACTCTGTATGTCTATTTTTCTAACTCTCTATTTACAACCCTGTCTATCTAACTCTACATCTATCCATCCATCCACCGGTCTACAACTCTGTGAAGCTATCTGTAACGGTTTGTCTGTCTGTCCACCCATCCGTCTATCCCTGTCCATCTGTCTATATATCCATCATCCAACTACCAATATAATTAATACTCTATCTATCTATCTACAGATGATTTTCAAGCTTACTCATCTGACTCTGGAACAGTGGATCGTGGTGCTGAAGCTTTCTTTCCCCGTCATCCTCATCGATGAGCTGCTCAAATTCATTGCTCGCAACTACCTAGAACGTAAGTGAAGACACTCACAGATGAGGAAATACACAACATTCCCATAACTTGGATTTAATGATTAAGAATGAATCATATCTAAAAAATTAAACTGAACATGATGAGTTGTGATGTTATACTAAACACCTTTTATATGAATCCCTTTAAGAACATTGTTAATTTCAAACAGTTCTGCAACAATCTCTCTAATTCAATTAATACTAAATATTAATGCTAATTTGCAGTTATAATCTTATCCCTCTCTAAATGTTCCTGTTGATGCCTTTTCCTCCTCCTTTTACTGAACCCCACCTTCACCAATCCTTTCACATGTTTACCTGTCCTCTTTCCCCTCCTTTTCTCTTTTCTAATTTCCCTCCCTTACTCCACCCCTCTTGATTTTATTCCAGCCTAATCGTGTTCCCTTCACAATTCCTGTAACAAAGCAAGGTATCCCGCAATACTCTCTGTTCGTGCTTATTGTTTAGATACACCTTAGTAGTTTTGATCGTGATAAAATACTGCTATAATATTTCTGTTGTTCCTGTTTGGTCTTGTATTGTCTTTTTGTGGATGCTTTATTCACTGTGGAGTCCTGTTATGTGTTTGCTAAGCCATAAGAATTATGCTTCTTATGATGCATTTTCATTATTTAGTCAGATTGAGAAATCAGAGTGTGCATTTATTTTAATTTTTATTTAAATTAACTCAATGCAGTTGATTACCATGGACAGTAATTTCCGTTTCCCTGTATTTAGGAAGTAGAAATTCCACTGACCGTTATAATAATGACTTTTACACGTGTCAGTATAATGACAATTATATACATCTCAGCAGGTGATCATTTTGGCAGAAATTACTGACCATGTCAATTGATCATATGATACAGATGTGTTAGGGATAGGCAAAGGCTGAAACATGCTAGCGTAGAGCTTTAAGTCTGCAAATATTAGATTTTAAATTCAATTCTATCAATGCCTGCATGGTATTCTGACAAGTAAGAGCTTTGGTTCAGTTTGCTTGAATTGTTTAAATACAACAGTTCTTTGTTATTTGAACTGCACTGCACTTAACACCTGTTCTGTTACTGTACATAATACCCCAAAGAAGAGAAATACTATTTTCTGATTGGCTGACAAGTATCTATTAATTCTGTATAATGTGACACCTGTGAAGATCTGATCAATTTAATATCAATGCTATGAAAGCTTTAAATGATAGCTATAATAATAACCATAATATATTTCTGTTGCTTGACGACCTATGCAGTTCCTTGCGAAAGTGTTCACCCCCCCTTGGTTTTTTCCCTATTTTGTTACATTACGACCTTTTTTAAGCTGAACTGTATGTGAAGCATCTACACAAAATAGTCTACGTCGGTGAAGTGAAATGAGAAAAATATACAGTGCATCTCAAAAAATTTGTAGAATTTGAGTATCATCAAAAAGTTAATTTATTTCAGTAATTCAGTTCAAAAAAATGAAACTCATCACTTACATTCATTACACAGATTCTATTTCAAGCATTTATTTATTTTAATGTTGATGATTATGGCCTGCAGTCAATAAAAATCCAAAAGTCAGAATCTCAAAAATGCTATATTATAAATTAATTTTAATACATAAATGTTGTTCTACTGAAAGCTATGTACAGTATATCCACTCAATACGTAGTCTGGGCTCATTTTGCAGTAATTATTGCATCAATGTGGTGTAGCATGGAGGTGATCAGCCTGTAGCACTGTTGAGGTGTTACGGAAGCTCAGGTTGCTTTGATAGCGGCCTTCGGCTCATCTGAAACGTTGGACCTGGTGTCTCTCATCTCCCTCTTGCACCTGTATATAAAAAACTAATCTGCCAAGAGAGGGCCACCCACCAAAACTGTCAGACTGGGCAAGGAGGGCATTAATCAGAGAGGCAGCACAGAGACCAAAAGGTAATTCTAAAGGAGCTGCAGAGTTCCCAGAAACTGGAGTATTGGTCCACATGACCACAATAAGCCGTACACTCCATAGAGCTGGGCTTTATGGAAAAGTGGCCAGAAAAAGTCTTTACTGACAGACAAAAATAAAAAGGCTCCTTTTGAGTTTGCCAAAAGGCATGTATGAGACTCCCCAAATATATGGAGGAAGGTACCCTTCTTAGATGAGACCAAAACTGACTTTTCAGTCACCAAGGAAAATGCTGTCTGGTGCAAAACCAACACATCACCCCAAGAACACCATCTGCACAGTGAAACATGGTGGTGGCAGCATCATGCTCTGGGAATGTTTTTCAACAGCAGAGACTCGAGTCAAGGGGAAGATGGACGGTGCTAAATACAGGGATATTCTTAAGCAAAACCTGTTTCAGTCACTTATTGGAGACTGGGATGGAGGCTCACCTTCCAACAAGACAATGACCTAAAGCATACTGCTAAAGCAGCATTCGAGTGGTTTAGGGGGAAATGTATTGGAATGGCCTAGTCAAAGCCCAGATCTTAATTCAATTGAGAATCTGTGGTCTAACTTGAAGGAGCTGGGGCAGTTTTGCCTGGAGGAATGGGTAAAAATCCCAGTGGTAAGATGTGGCAAGCTCATAGAGACTTATCCAAAGTGACTTGCAGCTGTAATTGCCCCAAAAATGGCTCTACGAAGTACTGACTTTAGTGGGGTGAATTGTTGTGCACACTGAAGTTTTGTTATTTTGTCTGATTTGTTGTTTGCTTCATAAAAAATAGAAAATCAGATGTTCAGAGATGTAGTTGAAATGATGCAAACCCTCAATCTATTTTAATTCTAGGATGTGAGGTCGCAAAACACAAAAAATGCCAAAGGGAGTGAATACTTTTGCAAGGCACTGTGGCTATTACAACAGCAGCCAGTAACAAAAAGGTGTAATGTGTGGGAACTGGGGTATAAGATGGATAACAGCCTTTGAGGTGTAATGTTGTACCAAATTAATGGACTTGCTCAACTCATGTTTCATGTTGTGGATTTCATTGCCTCCACCTCGTCCATTCATTTTATATAACTGAGCACTATGAAGGCCATTATCCCTTACAAAATCAAACTGCGCCAGTGCTATGGTACACTCTGGAACTGACTTAACCTTTACTTAACATGGTTGACTGAAGGTGAACCATAGATGAACAGTAACCAACCTAAACCACAACACTCCCCCCCCCATCTGACTATATGTTTTCTCTCCAACAGAAAAAGATGAGAACCTGGTGGCTAAGAAATGGGACTAAGAAAAGAAGCTGCTGAGAAAAAGCACTTAAAAGAAAATTTGTGGAAGAGGTGCATCAAAGACTGGGTGTTCTGAACAAACATGTAAGGAGTTAGACAAGTCAGTCAACCAGCAGAACATCAATACACCCCAAAGTGCCCAAAAAAACTTAAAGAAAATATTTAAAAGAATACAGTGATGTGAATGTATTGCAGTTTAAATTAATATATGTAGCTTAACATTGTAAACAGTTATATAATATTTTAATGATTCTGTTCTTAAAAAAATAAAGATATGTTTAAAAAAAAAAAAAAAAAAAAAAAAAAAAAAAAAAAACTTTTATTGTGTTTGCTGGTGTCCAGCCGAAAAGCAACTTTTTATAATTAATGTATTAAATCTCTGTTCTAAAGAAATATACCTACAGTGATCGGAACCAGACATCAAAAGAATGAATGCATCTGCGTGACAGTTATTACAAGGTTAGGAATATTTTCCCTGATAAATACCAGAATTTTTATGAACATAGAAATGAGTAAATAAATAGTAAATAAAATGGCTACATTTGCAACGAAGACATCACAATCTCTTCCTTCCTAAGGTAAGCCCTTAAATACAGTCACAGGTGCAATAAAGATCTTAAAAAGGTATGTCCGCAGCTTCTAAAAATCACTGCATCAATTTCTAGAATCCCAAACTGTTAATAGAGACAGTTAACTGTCTATGTAAACTTCTGACCCACTAAAACTCAGGTTATAGTGATTTAAAGCTGAATCTGTCTATAATAAATTTAAAATGACATCTGATGTGAAGAAAGTAAAAACACTAATTTGACTTGCCAAAATAAATGCAAGGTATATGTTGATGCACGGGAAAAAATTAATTTCCAAGTCTTTAACCTAGGTGTATGAACATGTTGGCCTTGACTGCATCACCAACATTGTAGTGAAAATGGAGTTGGCTAGTATCTTAAATTAAACCACTCTGAAAAAGGTCCCACATTTCATTAGTGTTTGAAAGAGAGGCTTTTTGCTAAACATAGACATGTGAGAGAGGGACAAACCCAGAATTCAAACCCAACTTTTGGACAAAGGAAATTTAATAAAATGGTGTTGAAAAGGAAGAAGCCCAAACAAAAACAAAATTTAAAAAAATAATAAGAATCTCAAATAAATACACACACTGAACACACAATAAGTACATCCCCTTCATACAGAGTTATTTATATTAGACATTATGGAGCTGGTCTAGTGTTGCACTAAAATGTCTGTTCACACTGCATATAAAGATATTTTTAATCTGGCCAATAAAGAATCAGAGTCTGTAGAGGATGTCAAGTTAATTCATCAGTCCGTTTTATTCCCTGCAGTAGTGTGGTGTTCCATTGTTTACTGAAAGCAGTCTTAGTAAATGAAGTGCTCACATATACTTATTTTATCAGCCTGTCCTGATGAAACCAACTCAGATTTTACATATAAATGGTATGGCACATGGAATGTATACATTCAACTTCCACCATCTACATAGTACTATAGTACTGTGACAGTGTGGTGAATATGGCTGGGTTTTTGTTAGCCAGTCATTACATGTCATGACTGTCCCAGTCAGATGGAATGACAGCAGTACAGATGTCTGTAGATGCCCTTTTCAGATTGCATTAAATTTACATTAGGTCTTGGGGTAATATCTTAATTTACAGCGCCTGCGATTTTATTTACATCTGGATCAGCCATGTGTGTTTTTTTTACTCTCATCCGGAGGAAAATACAGGTTACCTACTGTATATCAGCCAACTTGCCCCATGTTTGATCATTTTAGCCCTGTCAAATTTCTCTTGATTTTCCAGGCAGGTGTTATCTCACATTGAATTATTTTTTTTGGGCTGCTCCTAACTGTATTTAGAATCCTAATATGTAGCGACATCAAGAACCCTACAAAGTCATGCAAAAAAAACAAAAAAAACAAAAAAAAAGAATGCATTTGAAGAGTCACTCTCTTCAACCAGCTACTTTTATGGGATATAATTTTTTTTTTACTCCATATACTACTTGGGAGAATATTACTATCTGGAGGAAAAAAATCTAAAATCCATGAGAAAAGAAATATAGCACAGGCGTATTAAAGGAGTGATTATAATAACAGCTACAGGGATGAGTCATTAGTTACAACTTGTATCACTAATTCAATACAACTTGTAATCACATGAGTTAAAGATCTCATGTTTAATTCTGTTAAATCTAAAATATTTGTTTATATTCAAACCGACAATACAGTAGACAAGCCTTAAAGATAAACAATAATAAACAATAAGCATATAAGTGAATAAATAATAATCAGACATCCATTTGTATTTGTACAGGCGGTCCTCGATTTACGACGTTGATCCGTTCCTACGTCGCGTCGTAAACCGAATTTCGTGTAAGTCGGAAGATACGTACATACTGTACATAAATAACATACTGTAAGCACTTATCCTATCCTAACACAGTAATTATCAAAAAAACACATAAAATATGTTTAATAATGAAATGAAACAGCCACGTAACTGTGTATTCTTCCGCCGCGCACACCAAACACGAAACAAGGCTTTATACAGTAAATGAGAGATGTGTCGTAACCACGAAACATCGTAACTCGGGGACGACGTAACCCGGGAACCGCCTGTATTTCAAAAAACAAAAACAAAAATTTTAATGCAGTCCAGATGTGGGAGTTATCACTTATAAACTAAGGCAATCTGAAAAGGGCTTTAGACACTAAAGCAAGGTTTTGTTGTGTTGTTAAAATATATAATTTTTTATTCACATTAGATGACTACATATTTATAAAAATAATTTAGTATTTTATTCCTTCTTTCTGACCATGTGATCTACTTCAAAAACCACTAGTGCTAATAGCGCAATAATAATAATAAAATCCCAAGATTTTCTGTTATTTTATGAGCACTTGGTTGTTATTTCTTGAGCAAAGAATTAAATCCAAAAACTAAATGTTTTAGTTATTTAATCTTTGTGGCTGCTGAATTGGAACGGTTTTATTTCCATACACTGAAGCCGCCCCTACAGCCGTACATACCTAAAGCTAGACACAGTCAAATGCAGATGCTTCTGCTTACTGGCTCAAACATTTGTAGAATCATTGCAACAATATTAGCCTTTCAGTTGCATAAAACCGTATCAAACGATGCGTGGCACTTCATTAATGGTTTTTCAAAGTAATAAAAATTTAGCTGTTGATAGAAATGAAAACAAGGAATGCATGTGTGCAAGTTTTTGCTTATGTGTTAACAAAGAGAGCAGGAATTATAATGGAGATTCACCATAAAAGACTCATTAGCTCCATTAGAGTACAGTTAGTTTGTCTTGTTAGGACACACAATATTATAAAAGTTATATTAAGTTTATGAACAGTTAAGAATACTTAAAATTCAAGTAAACCAGCTGTTAGTCCAGTTTCAGAAAATATTAAGCTTAGTTTTATCATAAAATGTTTGCCAGTTGAGTGAGAACAGTGTCCACTGAATCAGTCAGTGTAAAATGGTACATCTCATTTTTCCAGTTCATTTGGAGTTGGTTGCTCACACTTAGCTTGACCCTGGTTAATGTCCTGTAACCAAGATTATGTCTTTTCACTTTGGTCCACAAAAGAGTGTCTCCAGTTGGCTCATGTGCTGTTGTTGACGGGCTGGTTATTTTCTATTTCAAGTCCCTCTCCAAGGATCTCCTTAACTTGTTCCAAAGTTTCTGCCTGACGAATCTGCTCCAACTTCACCTGAAAGAGAGGAAATTTTGCCATTAACATACAATTTGCATCTAATAGTTAAAAAACAAACAGAAAATTTAAAAAAAAAACACAAATGATTAATCACTTAAACTCCAAAAGCCTGTATGCAGATGTGCATTTAATTCCTCACTTGAATTATATAACAACATTCCAAAATGATCAACGATGCTATTCCAACACTGGCACAGTTAAATTTTTTCCTTCATGCTGTTGCCTGTTAACAGCATTTAACATTAATTACTGTTAAGTCTGAATTACCTTAATTATACATCTACAGTTTAAGGACTTCATCTGTTTGTACAGACAGTTATTACACTGGATTTAACCAAGAGCACAGACCTGATCCTAAATCAGAGCACTGTGTACCTGCAGTGACTGTGACAGCTGCACAAAATCTCTCTGCACAGCCTGACTGGTGTCCAGCTGAGATCTCAGACTGATCACCTGACTGCGTAGTTCTAAACACTGCTGCTGAAGAACCGTCTGCGTGTGAGAGAGTGAAAAACAGAATGTAGTTATGTTATTAGAAATGGTGGGGGTATATGCATCACATGAACAGGTGTTCCTATTTCCGAAATGCATGCATACACACACACTCGAACCTTGTCATGGTTCTGTGTCTTGCTGTCTCTCTGCAAGTGTGACAGCGCCAACCGCAGGCCTTGTAATTCAGTACGACACTCCTGCAGGTCACCCTCTACCTACACATACATGCAAAAAAATAAAGGCAATTACTTGTGTGTTTATAGTGGGAAAGGAAGTCCAGTACAGTACACAGCCTGAAAGAAAACATCATCTCAAGAAAGGCCTGATAATTTAATAATCCATGGCCATAATAATGATAATTTAATAATCCATAACTTGTCATAGCTATTAAAGCCTGGACCTTGGTTCATTAGCTGGTTCAAGGTGAAACATAAATTTGTGAAACAGCCAGCAGTCATTTGCATCACTGCTGTGATGTTGTTAAAATTCTATTACAAAGGCCAAGCCTATACAATAGGAGTGATATGACGAGTGGTGTTTTGCATATAATATCCATGTTCATGTATTCAAACACACCTTTTCTTTATCACTTTGGATGCGGTCTGTCTCTATTTTCAGGCTGGAGAGTTGGGCTGGAAGAATTAGAAAAATCATACAATGAATCCTACTACACACAGCAGACTAATCATGCCGAGTTTATTTTCCCAAAAGCATGTTCGTGTATTAACTGTTTAATTATTAAAGACGATATTCAAAGAGATGCTTCCTCTCCCAGTTCATAAATTGTTCTACGATGCTTTTGGGAAATTCATCATGGTAAATTAAACACAACAAAGCACTACAGCAATAAGGAAGGTAACGTTAGTGCACACTGTACAGAATATATATATGTGCTGTTTTCTTTCCGTTTTACATGATTTTAACTATGTATGTTGTACAATGTTTGCAGTTTTAAAGATGAAAGAAAAGCTGCCATTTTTGTGTTTTGGCCCAACACTGATGATATACTGTACTGTGTATATATTCCACTCACCCTCTAAGACCTCTGGGAGTGGAGAGAGGAAGAAGATGATAGAGAACATTAGTTAAAAAGACAGAAGACAATACACCACCTTAAATTGCTAAAATAAATTTTAAAAAAAGCAAAAACAAACCACTCTCTTCTGTGCGCATCTCAAGCTGTTCCTTCAAGTTGACTATTTCGATACGCAGCCTCTCTTCAGAGTGTGCTCCCTACACAGACACACTGACTTAATTAATCTCTCTGTCTCTTAATCCAACAACACATATAATGCCACATCAATTTCAATATCTTAAAAGTTTGTTTTTGTTCATTATTTAATTAAAAAAAGTAAATATTTTATCTTCATTACATGTAAAGTAACATTTCAAGCCTGTTTTGTTTTAATGGTGATCAGTATCAGCTCATGAAAATCAAAAATTAAAAATCTCATTTAGAATGTTTCATTTAGAGTTTGAGTACATTACTATTCAAACAGCATTAACATTACAACAAAAAAGGCTTGAAATGACACTACGTATGGTGAAGAATAATAACATTTACCTTTTTGAATTAAATTATGAACACTTGCCCAATATACTACTTTTTGTACTTGCACAAAGTTTTTCTTAACCTGTAGAAACAGAGGTGGGTGTTCATCTCCTGATGTGCCATTATCTTCCAACTCCTCCCCTTTCAGCCTGGACAGCTCACTACATACTCGTTTCTGAGAGAGAGACAGCTCTGTCTACACAAGAGAAAACCCTGTTACAATTAACAAGTCAGGGCTGAACAACACAATGTTTATCAGTTATTATTGCAATACTGGCATTTGTAGGAGGAATTTAGTAGGAAGATGCAATATACACCAAAAGCATCAAACCAAACATTAAATGTTTTGTGTGCAGCGCTTCCTGGCCAATTCTGCTACCATCCACATTAGTGTCTCTCACGGTTTGGGTGAATAAAGGTCATGTCATTGAAACAAAAGCAAATTATTTTGGACAAAAATTAACAGGGTCATGTTGAACCATGTCACATTATGAATGGGTTTTAATGTGTTTACATCACATCACAACTGCAATATGCAGTAAATACAATTACTGTATTGTATATTGTGCAATACAAAATACAAACATTACTATGGTTTTTGACTTTAATTAGGAGCTATTATCTGACTGTATTTATAATTTATGTATGTATAATTTAACTCTTACTCACCAGTCTGCTCTGTACAGCACTTTGTGATTGGCTAAAAGATTTCTGCAGCTCTTGGAGCAGGGCCTCAGACATCTGCACCTGAGACTGAAGCACTGTCACCTGTCACACACACACACACACACACACAAATGTATGGGCATATTATAAGAAAGAAATATGCCACATATGTATTATATATGTAAGTTTATAAGCAGCTAAAAGTAAACATTTTTACATGCCTACATATTATTAATAATAATAATAATAATAATAATAATAATAATAATAATATTATTATTATCATCATCATTATTATTGTGCAATGCAATGTCAATACCTATGTAATGCAAGCACCCATGTATACAAACCTCAAACTAAGTGTAATGTAAAATTTCCTGAGACACTCTTTCTTGCTTTAGAACTATATACTTGGGTCTCAACTACAACCCAAAAATCAGCAAAATTGAAAAAGTATGAAGAAAAACATTTCTTCCAATTTCTTACTGGTAAATGTAAGAAATTGTGTTTTTGTGGATACTGGTATCATAAACAGTGTGGTAAGTGTACATATAGGAATCCCCTTTACATTCCTCACAACATTCAAACCCTAATAGAAAATTCTAATAAAAAATGTAGGGTTTCTTATACAGGACTTTTATTTCATTGCAGACAGTTTAAGTATACAGTTTGATCTTAAGATATTACTGATGCTACCCTTTTGTCTTGAATGGACAGCAGTTCAACTCAGAGTTATTAACACCAAATGTATTATAGATTCTGTAATAATGATATAATCAAATAGTTTCTTTAACAGTTATTGTCAAGATCCATGAAATAACGATATGATTTCAAACAGGTGATTGTAATAATGATTAGGAAGCCTTTGATGAGCAGAGGATGTCCAGTTGTGTACAAACGTGCAAGAAAATAATTTTAATGTTTAAAAACAATGTTCCTTAAAGAAATACTGGAAGGGGTTTGCATATTTCTCACTTCATTCTGCCTTCATGCATTCATGTGCAGCTGGTGCCACATAACTCTAGAAACAGCGAGTTTGCAGTTGGGTAAGATCTAAATGAGAAACCTCAGGCTGGTCTGTCTACTTTCCTTATGACTGGAGATGACCTGTGTTGTGTTAGTTTTGCCAAAGCTAACAATACTAGTTAGTCTCAATGACTGCACTAAAACTCCTTAACCCTGAGCTCAGAGTTGCTTAGATTGCATTGTTTAAAAAAAATGCCAGAGATTTTGAAATGGTAACAAGATCTTTAGTGTTTTGAGGACTAATTAGGACTAACACTGCAGTGTTATAAGAACTAAAAGGTTCATTACCTGCATCTGAGTTTCTGTCGTCTGCGTGTCAAGCTCTTTCTCAAGATGTGCCTTTTGCTCTCTTATTTGGGTCAATTCTTCCTGCAGTTCAGCCACCTGTCCAACATCGTAAAAATATTAAACAAATGAATTATAAAGAACTACAGTGACAATCAATTTCTCCCTTCAGTAAATAATGACAAGTGGAGAGACTATACAGTACAAATACATATTCTGACACTAATGATATTACTGTTTTTTCCCTCTGAGTGGACAGCCAGCTAGAGTTATCATCATCAAAATGCGGCAAAGGAGAAAAACTGATGCCATAACAATGCCTTACTTCTCAATGTTAACTAAACAAAAGATTTCACTGTAGACAACTCATGAGGCCCAAAAGGAAACCCACATCAATGACTGTTGAGTCAACAATTAAGACTGCTATCTGCCTCTCTTAGAAGCACATCAATATCTTTACACTACCTTGGGAGTATGAATGAACCTCAGAGACAAGAACTGTGTGTGAAGAATAAATAAAATCTAAGTTATAACCATGTTCTATATTGCTGATGTCGAGAACTAAATTTCATTATCTTCAGGTTTGTTGGAAAGATACTGCAGGATCACAATGAACATGAGATTCAATACGAATTAACTCCTGCTGCTGTGCAAGTACACTAGTACTTGTTTAAAGACCAAAGCTGCTGTACAGCACTGACCTGTGCTTGGAGTGCATCCCAGTCTGCATGAGCTACCAGTCTGTGCCCTGGTGGAGGCAGATAGATGGCTTCAGGCACCAGTGTTCCTGTGGAAACCAGGGAGGCAGTGTCATCTTGAGGTGGAGGGCGTCTAGGCAGGGAAGGCGTGTCCAGAGAGAAGGATGACAGAGAGGCGGAGTCACCATGCTGGGTGTAAAATCCCTCCATATGAAGGCTCGTGCTCTCACAGTCTGACGACTCAGCCAGCAGCTCCCGTGGCTCGCTATCCTCCACAGCGCTCTCAGAATCTGCACCTCTAGAAAGAGATTCATCCTGGCCTTTCTCAACAGGTGGGGAAGCCCCATCCATCCTCCCCTTCTTTATGCTGTCCTACAGTGGGATAAAAATGGAAGGGAGTAGATAGAATGGCTTCTCATCTTTGGCCAAACAGCAAGAGCATAAAAATATCTTCAGGTGAAATTATTTCTCTTTACACACTTTGTTTTAAAGTGATAAGCTGCTAGGTTTAAAAAAATTCCCGTTACACTAAAACCTGTCAACACTAACAAGAAATACAAGCAAATATGCACACCTTTTTATCTGGAGTGAACCCTGCTCTCCTCCACTGAGCACGTTCTGATTGTAGTACAGATATTCGGGCCTCATACTGTGCTGCGGTTTCTGAGAAAGGAAAACATGGAAGGACAGAAAAAGCACTCAGAAACAATACTGATTATTACAAATTCTATTGTGTTCAGAACTTCCTTTGACAACTAACATCTCCTGATGAAACAAGCAAGCAAATAAAAGTGTAACAAAAATATTTCTGACTTGCAGTTTTTGAAATTGCCATTCCCTTTCACTTTCTGTTCCCCTCCTCACCTCTCAAGGCCTCTTGAAGTGACTGGATTTCCTGATCACACTGGCACTGCAGTTCCTGCAACTCCTCCTGTTTGCTCAGCTCACAGATTGTTGCAACGCCCTGCCAGTGCTCCAATTGAGCTCGGCAATCAATTAGCTGGGTCTGCAGGCTCACTTCAGTATCAGAAGGCCCTGATGGAAAAATAACATTTAAGCAATGACATTTAAGCATTGATGAAAGGCTAAAAAAACAGTCATGCATAACTGTACATATTTTTGTAGGCTACAGAAGACTGAATAGAACAGACTGAGCAAAATGCAAAACAACAACATGAGGCAGAACGCGACTTTGCTTATTCTATTTAATTACAAAAAGAGCAATGGAACTCAAAATGTGTAAAATTATGTTTATTAAGCCATGAAAGCAGATGAACCACCTGTTGATGGTTGTAAAAACGTTTGCCAGACCTCACCTATATTTACTATTAAATAATAATTAGCACACATTAGCTAGCATTCTCCTACAACTGTCAACCCCAAAGAAAAGCATTAAAATATCTAGCATCAGCAAAAAGGTTATTTGTGGTTAACTGGTTGTTAGACCATAAATGAAACTGCTGAACATGAGTGGTAATTTTATTTTACTGGAGTACAGAGTGGAGCAATACATAATTTAAGTTTAAGCCAGTGATCGACTAAAATGGAATCTTCAATGGTCGATATAATCAGATATCATGTATTTTTGTCAAATTTGCTGGCTGCTTCAGAATTACTGTTTACAAAGAACAGCTTTAAACTGTAAAGACTAAACATGAGACACTAAACAAGAGACATAAAAATGTGTTCACAAGAAGTTAACATTACATCAAGTCTCTAGTATTTCTTAAATGATATTTAGATTGCAGGGTGGCTGAAGGATAAATATAAAAACATGTGCGTTTTTATCTGAGAAAATAATATAAAATCACTGACTTGAGACAAAATTATTTATCAGTCAGCAAGGTTTATCAGTCATGTCTTAATCTGCAAGTCGAGTAGTGGAACTGGGCAAGCAAACATTACATCAGATCTGTAGCATGTTACATTGTGGTTATAGACCTAGTCTTGTGATTGGAAGGTCACCGGTTAGAGCCCCTGGCAAGAAAGTGTCTATGAGCAAGGCACCTAACCCAGAACTGCGCCCCAGGCACCACGGGTAGGGACTGCTTTGAGCATGTGTGCTCACTGACCCCTAGTGTGTTCACTATTGTGTGTTTCAACTATAGATTAAATGCAGATGTCAAATTCCTCTGTGTGCAGGCACATGGCCAATGATTGGTCACTTTCACCTAACTTTTTTAACAATATTTAGAGTACAGGGTGATCAATGCAAATATATGCAGATATAATGTCTTTTTATCAGATAAAATATACATATAAACAATTATTGCTGACTTGAGACAAAAGGATAGGTCATGTCTTAATCTAACTGTAGAATGGTCGAGTTGACACTAGGGGAGCTCTAACAGTGAGTAGGCTACCTGCAGATGTGCCTGAAAATGTTATTTTTAATTTGCTGAGTGCTTGAGACCCACTTGCTTAATAATAAACAGCAAGAGACATACAAAACAGTACAGTCATTACAAGTAAACGTTACATTAGGTCTGTAATATTTAAAACATAGAAAGTTTTAGCTGGTCCCAGTTAGCAGATCTTCATCAACATTTTATTCATGCAAACCTTATGTACTGATATACATTCACATTTCAATTACATTATTCATACTGTTACATACCAGCAATACCGCCGTCCTGTTGTCCAGCAGCTGTGTTGTCCTCCTCCATACTCTAAAACTCTCTAAACGCAACGTCTTCCATCTGTTTCACTGTCACCTGAACACTAGCTAGCATGCTACATTGTTGGACAAATCGTTCCGTTTCCTGTCATCATGTAACCTCGAATAAAACTCGACAAAAACACCAGAAAACAGTCCACAGCCCGAGTGCTCAGAGGAAACTACTTTCCCGGTTTAACCCTGCGGATATTACGCAATCATCCTTCCTTCTACCCTCCCTAACGAAAAGAACTGAAAAGGCTCGAAAAACTCCCACTGAGTGTTTATTCCTCGACTCAGAGACAAACTTTAACTCCACACGGAACCTGACTGACAGTCAAAGCAACCAGTGAACTTATGTCTCATGAAATACCCTCTCTGTACTTGATCGCTGACGTTGCAGGGCAGGGTTTGTGTGCCCTCGCTCTGCGCATGCGCGGAGAGAAATATGCGCACGCAGATCTGTGTTCCTGTTTTAAGTTGCTTTTGGTCTGACGTAGTGACGCGCTAGTGCATCTCCAAAAGTTTGATGGATACAAATGAATAGTCTCTTAATGCAAAATGTTAAACTGTCATATAGTGTATAGTTTAAAAAAGCTAAAAGATGCTTACAAAGAATAATTACTGGTGACGAGCCATGGATTCGTCACTACGATAAACAGCAGACTATGGAATGGAAATATCCTATATCACCCACCAAGAAAAAGTTCAGAAGTTAACCATCAGCTGGAAAATGGATACTGACAGTTTTCTAGGTCTCTAAAAGAAGCCATAAGAGGACAGATTTATGTCTGACGAACAGATGAAGACAGTGGTGTAGTCATGCCTCACGATTCAGCCCAAAACATGTTATAATGAGGTAATATGAAAGATTGTCAATGGATAGACAAAAGTAAAGTTTTGTAAAAGACATGACAAAATATTTTTCTGAAAACAATTCTACAGCCAGACTGTGAATCATTTTTGACCTTGTATTAAAATATTATACAGGATTTATTTTCTTAACTTTATTTACAAGCAAGCACGTTTTCCTCCTGTAGATATAGAATAATTATATTTTGTAAGTGGCTGAACAACACATTTTCCCCTTACCCTAGGTAGCTGATTGGTGAAGATATCTGATGTCTAAAGTCTGCTTCTTTATTTATGCACAGAAGTTATAACTAGTGAAAGTAATAAGCAGAAGTCTGATCTCTTTGGAACTATTGTAATAGCCTCTTAACACAACAGCAAAACAAAAAAAATATCTTGGCTGATCGATTGTGTTCGGGTATAACAATTTGATGTTTGGCATACCAATCCTTTAAAGCAGGCAACAAAGCACATTCAGTATCGTTTGTTCCTAATAGTAATACCCAATATAAACTACTTTACACACAAATAATATTCTTTTAAGTCATTTAACTTTTTGTATGAAAACAACCTAGCTGAGAAAAGAAACTAGCATAAATGTTCAGGAAGAGTCAAACTGGAAATAGGACAGGAAATAGACAGTTGTATATCCTTCACTGAAGCAAAGTGCCTACACTTCCCACAGGGAATTATGCAGAGGCCTCAGATATTTCTGTTGACCCATTTACTAAACAGTTATAAAAGCAAGCCATCAGTTTTTGAACTGTACAGTGAATTCACAAAACGTTTGTTCAAACTGTATTTATTATTATAACAACTTTGACAACTACATCACAATGAGTAAAAATGAAGGATAAGCACTGAAAATAGATCTAATTAAGCATCCTAAAACTTGGCAAAGCTTGGACATCAGAAGTGATCTAGAGATATTATAAATAAACAATGACTTTCATTTTAGTCATTATACATAACGTACAGTGAGGTATACATTTTTAACTGGAGCAATGAAAGGAGTACGTTAAAAAACAGGCACTAATGATGCCCAAAAAAGGTCAATGGGCAAATCATTTGGTCTAAACACATGATCTTTTGCTTACATTTTACAGCACACTTGGTAGAGTTTGATGGACAGACATTTAAGAAATCACATTTCTATACAAGAGATTTAACAGTGCATGCCTTTGTTGGTCTGTGTCCTAAGTGCATACAGTAACCGTAAACCGAACCAAAGATTTTTGTTGGCTTTAGAGCAAAAAGGATTTAATAAATGGTCTCTTGTAACAGTAAAAGGTGCTGGTGAGATTGTTTGGAGAATGTTGCTGAACAGCTGGTGCCTATATTGGTCCTCTACAGTGCAGGAATGCTCAGTGGTGCTTTAGTGGTTTCCTTCCAACTACTCTTTCTTTCCTTTTGCATCCATCTATTCACCCATCAATCAGGTCTTCCACCCCAGTCTCAGTTCATATCCTGATCGCCAACACTTTGCCGGAGATACTCCTCATAGAGAACCTTCTGTGAGAACAAGTAAAAAAAAATAAAATAAAAAATTATATCACACACACACAGACACACACACGGAAGTTTTAGAGTGCTTCATGCTGCTCACCAACTTTATGGAGATGCAGATTTCATTTTCCAACAGGACTTGGCACCTGCACACGGTGCCAAAGCTACCTTAGCCCCATAGAAAATCTATGGGATATTGTGAAGAGGAAGATGCGATATGCCAGACCCAACAATTCAGAAGAGCTGAAGGTCACCATCAGAGCAACCTGGACTCTCATAACATGTGAGCAGTGCCACAGACTGATGGACTCCATGCCACGCCGCATTGCTGCAGTAATCCAGGCCAAAGGAGCCCCAAGTAAATATTGAGTGCTTTATATGCTCATACTTTTCAGTTGGCCAACATTTCTAAAAATCCTTTTTTGGTATTGGTCTTAAGTAATATTCTAATTTTCTGAGATACTGAATTTGGGATTTTCATTAGTTGTCTGTTATAATCATCAAAATAAAATAAAAATACACATTTGAAATATATCAGTCTGTGTGTAATGAATGAATATACAAGTTTCACTTTTTGAATAGAATTACTGAAATAAATCAACTTTTTCATAATCTAATTTTATGACCAGCACCTGTATTAAAGGCACAGTATGTAATATTAGTATGTAATATAATAACATCTAATCATTATTAAACTAAGAAGTCGTTTGATTATTTTACCTTAGAATAAGCTGTTTATATCTACATTGGTTGCGGGTCGAACACCGACTGAAGCCGCCACGGTGCATCGCCATGTTTCTACAGTAGTTCGAAAAGGACAAACGAGGCTAGCAAAAACCGTGTGTTGTAATGACGAATTGGCCACTCAAATTCGATGGTGCTGTAGCTTTGTTTTACCTTTGGCTGACATAAAACAGGAGAAGAAGAAATAAAACATACCTCAATAAGAAGAAATACACGAAGGAGAAGCAAGTTTTTTTGGTTTATTTGTTATGTCGGAACATTCTTATGCTCGTCAAGAAGAGAAAACATGATGAAACTTGGGTTCATATTTGTGTGCGCAGTGTTTTTCCCTTATTCCACCTTAAATGGTGCTACAGGACATTGTAGCGCATCAGAGCTGAACACTACTGCAAGCATTTAAGGTGGAACGGGAGATTTGTAGCTGCGCGCTAGTTCGCGAGCTTAGCTAATATGAGCTTGTGTGAACTGTTATTGGCTGAAGTGCCTTCTTCAGAGCAATGCAAGCTTACCTTGACTAGAGAAAATGTGTATCCTGCCTGCATTATCTGTCTACAGTGAAGCAGTTTGATGGGTTTACTTTGTTTGTACAGAAAACTGCTAACGTTTACAATAGCACTACTGAAGTGCAGAAAATATGTTTAGTCTGCATTGTAGCCATGATAATTTTACATATTACATTTCTTAAATTTCTAATTAAAATTAATCTTACCACTTGACATTTCACTAGCTCTAAAGCTGCTATTAGACATCGCGTTTGGGAGTATCAAAGATATGACATCTTATGGCCAACGTAGAGACTCCTTCGTATTTGGAAGGGCTGTGGAAAGAGTCTTCAGTTGGTTGCAATGTGGAAAATAAACCACTAGATGTCGCTGGAAACTACATACTGTGCCTTTAAGATTAAGATTAACCAATTTGCCAATGTGATTTTCACACAACAGAATTTGACCTCCGCATTTAACCCATTCGTGCAGTGAAAGGAGGAGAAAAAAAAAAAAAAAAAAAAACCACCACACACACACACACACACACGTGAGAATTTGTGCCCTAAGCGGTGGGCAGCGCTTATCCACTGGCACCCAGGGAGCAGTTAGGGGATTAGGTGCCTTGCTCAAGGGCACTTCAGTCATGTCCTGTTTGGGGATCAAACCGGTGACAATACCAGATCCTTACCACTAGGTCATGGCTGCCGCCTGTATGTATTTATATCCAGTTATCTTACTACAGTATGCCATTTCAATCATAGCGTGTGTACTTGAGCAATCTCTAATTGGATATGAAAAAAGCTCTCTTTAACATACCTTTTTAGTCTTCACCACCTCCAGCACATACTCCAGTTTTTCATGCAACTGCCTCTTTTGTTTTCCTGAAAGAGTAGGTTTAGTGCTGCACAGAAAAGAAAGAGCATTTCAGTTTGAAAATGCAGAACATGTGATCAACCACCCACTCCCAATCTCCCATCTCCCCACACTATACTAACCGGGAGGAGAATCGAGATAGGATGAGGAAGATAAAGGAGAGGAGCACCAGGCCACCACAAATATAGAGCTGCATTTCCACAGACATGGACTCGAATGCCTTCACTACTGGAGCCTAACCAAAAAGAACAGATTGAGAGGTACACACATGCAGTCAGTAAATAAACACACTCCTTAACTAATTCACTAATACTAACCCAAACAAACTCAAGTATACCAAGTGGAATCGGTACACTCAAGATGTCTTCCTGATGGTGTGTTGTACTATATAGAAAAACTAAACAGTGATGTACGGTACTTCAACAGCATTTCTCAACCGTTGTCACTTTTTTAAAATTAAAATTTATATATATATATATATATATATATATATATTTTTATAAAAAAAAAAAAAAAAAAAAACCACAATGAATTATCCCATATTTTTGATGTGGCAGAATATTCTCTGTCCTGGCAATTTGAGATTTTTCCAATTGCCCAACTAATCAGGTAATTAACAAGACCTTCTCAAGTTGATGTAAGTGCTAGAGGAACCTGTGTGCCATTAATCACACAGACCCCTACACTCCATCTTCTAATTTGCCATCTTTCATAGAAACCATGAAACGTGAGAAAACAGTAATGTTATTATAGTTAACTGTTTAAAATTTGCACATATTTCAATGGTTTTTGTGATATCTTTATTTTAAATTTGGGAACTACTATGCAAATTATTTTATTATAAACCAGACCAAGACAATCTGTGTAGTATATAAAAAGCTCTGCAGAATCAAGTCATTTTTAATACATACACTTTAAAAAGTTACATTGAACTGCATCAACAATGAAAATGTGTGTACTCTCCAGGACCAGGGTTGGAAACAAACTAGTTCACTTAACTGATCTTCTGTTAAATGACACGGACTCACCAGATAGAGTGAGAGTGCCTCAGTTCCATCAAACCCTAGTACCAGGTCCAGCAACTCCCTAGAAAGGCTGCCAAGCACTAGGGCAAACAGCATGAGTAAGGGGATTGTGAAGCCCAGCAGCCCAAGAGCACACCCCTTACAGCGGGCCCTCCGGTTCTCCATACTGCACTGCCTACATTATGAGCACAAGGGTGAGGAAGAGAGAGGCACTTATATCAGTCTGTATGGTTAAAACTGTCAACAGGGATAATTTAATGCAACACTGTCAAACTATTTCAAAGCAAGATTTTACTTGTCTTAATACATTTTATGTTCAACTCATTTACATTTGAGGCATTTAGCAGACACTTTTATCCAAAGCGACTTACAATTGGGGGTTAGGTGCCTTGCTCAAGGGCACTTCCCTGGGCAGGCCACGACTGATCAAACCGGCAACAGTCAGGTCACCAGACCAGATCCTTAACCACTAGGCTACAGCTGCCCCACTGTGTATTCCATTGTGTAAAATTTACTGTGCAGGGACTCTCCAGGACCAGGGCTGGAAACAATAAACTAGTTCACTTAACTGATCTTCTGTTAAATGACACAGACTCACCAGATAGAGTGAGAGTGCCTCAGTTCCATCAGCCCCTAGTACAAGGTCCAGCACCTCCCTAGAAAGGCTGCCAAGCACTAGGGCAACTCTGGTTTCAGATAGCAATATTTCATCAAAATGCTGCACTGTTTCCATCAAATTAACAGCCCATTTAAAGCTGAGAAAAAATTATTCATGTGCTTAAAGCACAAAAACAGAGACTTCATTTTGTCTTCATAACCATTAAAGGAGGCTTAGCCAAGATTCAAGAAACACAACCTGTAGAAGTGAAGTAATGAGACATAAGAGGATCTTAATGATAGGAGATCAGTCTATGGTTTAAACACATGAGCCCTTCAGTGCACAGTGCAGTTTCACAACAAAAATTGCAAAAAAAAAATAATATATATATATATTGAAATAATCATCTATGTATATTACAGTGACCTCTCACCATGTTTATTCAACATCTTAGGAGAACAAGTTTCAAGATTGGTGGAAGGACTATTAATCTCAGATATGCAGATGACCATCTTATTGGCCACAACAAAAGAACAACTAGAAGAGCTGGTGAGTCGCACTGAGAAGGCTGCAAAGGAATATAACATGCAGATCAATGCAGCTAAAACAAACGTGATGATGAACACTGAAGATCACAGTCGAAGGAAGACTTCTGGAGCAAGTAGACTCTTTCACATATTTGGGATGCAGAGTAACAAAAGCTGCAGACTG
>BRDA01006766.1:31893-56361 GCA_036984385.1 Crenuchus spilurus
GTGCTTACATATTTCCAGCCCAAAGTGGTGTGGCAATTCTCACAGTAAATGTCAGCCACAGCATGAAGTCCAGTCAGCAGCAGCCTCTCCTCCGCTGGACCACAGCCAACGTTTACCCTAAAATGATGAACTGGCACAGTTGGACTACATTCTAGCACAGCAAATTATCTAAGCTTCTAAAATATCTGCACAATCTCATACTCACACAGAGTTGAACAAATAGGCCCGTCCCTGGCTTCCTTGAAAAGACTGCAAAGTACAAGGAAAACATTAAATAAAGTACACTCAACTAAGTCAACTTTTCCCTCACAATCTGTGCATCAGAATTCTCACAAATTAATTCACACACTTCACCTTGGAGATGAGGTCATCATGGTTGGCCAAGTGTGCACGACAGTGAACACAGCTGTAGCGGCGATGGCAGGAGTCCAGGTATGCCTGGAAGGTTTTGGCCTTAGTCAGTTTCACCATGGCTGTGAAATAAAATTCAATAAATAAATAAAGAAAACAGTGCACATATCAAATTCAGAAAATGAGGATATACAGCTCTGTAAATAATGAGACCATGGCAGACAATTAAGTGCACAAGGTTTTGCCATGTGTGTGTTTTATATTTACTATTCCAAATAAAAATATATATATATTTATTTGCAGAGAAAAACAAGACT
The DNA here is from genome assembly GCA_036984385.1 of Crenuchus spilurus. Classification (NCBI taxonomy): domain Eukaryota; kingdom Metazoa; phylum Chordata; class Actinopteri; order Characiformes; family Crenuchidae; genus Crenuchus; species Crenuchus spilurus. Next base: position 32,562 of record BRDA01006766.1, read on the forward strand.
GTTTTAACAACACAATAACAAAGGTTTAACGTCAATAATTAGTAAATCAATAACTAGGAAAACAACCCCAACAAGCCTTTCAACATTATTGTTAGGTGAAGTTTTGACACTGGTGCAAAATCTTTGCTTTGATCGCTTGTGAACGTCCATCTTTTCATCTTGATCATATTCCAGAGCTCTTTAATGGTTTTCAGATCTGGAGACTGGACTGGACATTTAGAGTGGTCTCAATTTCCCCCAGAGCTGTAGATTAAACTCAGAGCAACACTCACATGCAAAAGGTCCAGTCACAACGTGAAACTATTCACATATGGAGCAAACATTTACGTTTATGTGCTTATTGTCACGTACGAGAATATATGCTTTTTACTTACAATGTAAAATACGAAAAGCAATTTGACGTTTCACTTTTGGTGTGGGTCAAGGCCTAATTTCAGAGATATTCAATGGTACACCAGGAAAAAAATATCCAGTTGACCTACTTCGCTTGGCTGCCCCTCCACTGTAGCTAGAGGCTCCTTATATGGCACACCAGTAACAAGGGGAAATAAGAATTTCTCTCTAAAACTAACAACTTCAACTAAAATCTTATGCTCGTTATACCATAAAAGTACTAGCAGCTCATATATATTCCCATGGGTGTCTTACGCAGCTGTAATTATTGAGGGAGGCCCAAAACAGCACCACAGCTTTTGGTAATACAAGCAAGTTATCTTCTTAATCCTGAGTGCTGCAATAGAATTTCCTGTTCCACCTTAAACAAAACAGCAGCTCCATTCGTGTATTATTAAAGTAGAACTGGGAAAATCGAATGCGAAGTAACTTCAGCTAACAACGTACCTACGTACGGTCAACGTAGAGCTGATTAGCTAATGCCACACATTAAACCAATTTCTGTCAGCTTCAAAACAGTATACAGTTCCAACAACACGACAGGATAATGTTTTCAAAGCTCGTTAGCTAAAGTCCATAAGTGGTACCGTCAACGCTCGCTGCTCCAAAAGAGACACCAAAATCAAGTCTACTTTTGAAAATGTGACTTACCTAACTTAACTCGCTTACAGGAACGTCCCAGAAAAATCAATTGAAAGACATCAGAAGTCGGGAAGAGTTCAGATTATTCTTAACTAGCCGAGCAGGCACTCAACCAAACAAAACAAACACCCCTGTCCACTTCCCTCCTTTACTCCTTTGTCTTCTTCAGCGCTGTCACATCCGCGCTATTTGTACACGATTTTTTAAACTGAACAGAGAAAAACGACCGTCAAAAAACTCAAAAATCTGTCGTGACCGAAATGATTTAGTCTCAGTTTGTTTACTGCATCCACTGTGAAGTACGTTCACATACGTCACGCGTATCAAAAAACAAACCAGCGACGACCAATCAGAGTGTAAAGCGGGATTCCAGGTATATGTGTCAGCCAATCAAATGCAGCCCTCCGTGTGGGCTTATTTGTTATGTCTTACCGTTCAGTAAACACGGAAGAGCTAAACTGCAACAGGAAATAAACATTAAAAATGTATTTTTATAAGTGACATCACATTATATATCGCGTTAGCATTTAATTCATATTTGACATTGTATTACTCATTTCCACATAGTTAGTATTCGCTTATTTCTTCTAGTTTAAGTTAACTTTATACCGACTAGTATTAATATTATGTCTTCACTTTACTTCACTCGTGATTTCAACACCCAAAAATAGATTACTATAAAAATTATGTAATGTTCATAATGCTATCAACACAACTACTTCCGTAAAACAATGGCTTTACTTTCTCAGTAAAACATGTAATGTGGGTCGCTGTTGGTCGTAACAGCATAACCAAATCAAGCTGCTTAGGCTTTTTAAGATAGACCATCTCAGCTGCTTGAAACTGATTTTTATTTTGACGTGATTGAGCAGAACAGGGTGTTTTCACCTAATACAGCTGGATAAGCACACTGACAATCCTAGACCTGATAGTTTTCAACAGAGCAGGATTTCTCAGTTTAGCCTTAATCCCAAAGTCAAACATGTCCAATAGGAAAAGAGCAGGACATACCTCTCGACAATCCTCAATACTGGGTTAAACTATCTGGATAACTTAGAAATCCTGCTTTATGGAACAACCCTGCTTAGTCTATTTGAAATCAGCTACCAACAAGAACTGTTCTTAGCTGTTTGTTTTGCTTTCTTCGGGGAGTATTCCACAGTACATGCTTTCTAAGTTAGCCAGATAGCTTTAGCCTAACATTGAGGACTGTAAAACAGGAATGTCCTGCTGCTCTTTATCTTTTGGACAGATTTGACTTTGGGCTTAATATACATACCTGAGTAATCCTGCTTTTTAAAATACCCCCAGACTTGTTCTTAACATTATGTAAGTGTGCCATGTTTCTCTGCTGCATTTGTTTTGAAAGATCAGACTTTGTACTCTGAGAATTTGGTTATAAAAAGTGACAGTTGTCCTCGTTCATGTGTTGATATATAACCTTTTATTGGTACTAGTCCTGTACGCCCACATGTTTTCCCTGCACCTGACTGGCTAAGGATCCAGTCCTTTTTGAAAAGAAGGAGGTGTGTTACAATAAAAACAAACAGATGTACAGTGCAGGTGATTTACACAACTACAATTAAAAACTCAGGTTTTGGAAAAAAAACATCCTCTTTATATTCAACCCAACACTATTTCAACACTCTTCTGGAACCCATTAAATATAGATTGGCACTGTGGCACAAAATAATCAAGTAAAAGTGTTATTTCTGTTAAGTAACGACTCAAGTGAAAGTTTGAGGAGAAAAACAATGTCTCTAGGAGTGGAAAAGTACCAAATAAAAAAAAGCTACTAACAGAGTAACATGAATTAATTGCTACCATCTAATGTGTTATAGTTCTATGTTGGAAGATATAGATTTTTAATGTTTTAAGTTGAAGTTACAGTATAAATTAACATTTCAATCATGGTTGTTCTTAATATTCACTTTGTTCTGTGAAAGTTAATTTCAGTTAAATCATTGACAACATTGAATTATGTAACAGTTGTGTCAGGACTAAGTGGAACATACAGCATCTGTCATCAAAGAAACTTAACTTTGTAGGCTGTATTCTTTTTTTTTATTTCCTATTTGCTTAAAAGAGTGTTACAAAACTGTACAGATGAAATTAAACACAAAATGATTATTTCCTAACAAATATAGAGGTATTAAGATTTATCATTTCAAATTTTTCTTGGGTACATACAATTGTAGATAACTATTAGTGGACATGTAATTAAACAATTAAAATGCAGTAAAACCCAAAATTATCATGAACTATGTATATTTATTCAAACCAAGCAACCTACAAAAACACATTTAATTCTTAAAACTGTTTAATTAAAACTTCTGAAAACTAACAGACAGAGTCTAAAGTGCTGTCTAGCAACAACACAATCCACACTGAGAATGCTTCAACTCCATAATCCTTAAAATAAAAAGTCCAGTGTAATCCAGTCCACAGGGATGGAAAGGCTACATACTAACATGTTATATGTGCATGTAAAGAATATATAATAAATGGAATGGTCATGGGATATATAATGTGTGTATACGTATGCCTGTGTTACGCCATGTCATTCATGTGCTTGTTTATGCCTCCTAAGGTAGTCTGACAACAGAGTGGGGTAGTCCGTCATGACTCCAGTTGCTCCTGCTGCAAATGCGGCTTCAATGTCCTGCTCTTCATTACATACAAACAAATGAATCTAAGAGACCAAGAGAAAGACAGAGAGATGAAACAGATGAAAGTATAATTCTACATGCATTGGCTAAACAGTGCAGTAGGCTGTTGAAGGTTGTATTTTTTAAAAAGATAATTTTCTACCTGAATTCCCCTGTCTTTAAGATGCTGAAACAAGCCTTTTCTCAAAGTCAGTCTATAAAAAATTGAAGCACAAAATATTTCTAGCGTGACAGCAAGAATCAGATTTTTTATTCATTCTGTTAATGGCATATAATGTAATGTTATTGAAAGAGGTTTTTGGAAAGTATAGGTGTTTTACTTACTTTTCAATCAGTGAGATGACCAACCTGTTTTTCAGAATAGCAGAATCAGGTATGTATGTCCTGGAGGAAAATGTAATTGGATACAGCAGGTTTTATTAAGGTACTATAAAGCAGATTATATACTATCAACATGAGTAGTCTTCATAGGAATCTTCTTAGGACAGTGCTACAGAGGACACATGCATAAACAGACCTACATACACCACAGCCTAGCTTTTAAAATGCAGATTATATCAGCAATCATGGAATGTGTCTTATCTAGTCAGATTATTTGGATAGAACTAAATGTTTATGCGGTAATAATCATAATTAATAAAGCAAACTGAAATACTGGACATCACTGCACACACCTGTTGAAGACCTGAGGCAGGTAGTACTGCAGAAAGCTCTCTCCCAGTGGGACAAAAGGCAGAAGACCTGTGTAATACAGTAACAGTAGTTGCACGCCACGCATTTCTGTGAACATGTATGGCATGGAGGAGTTCTATTGAGAGAGAGGAAGAAATAGAGAGAGAGAAAAAGAAAGTGACAGAGGATTAGAAAAAATAACAAGACCAGAGCATTTTTTATTAAATGGCTCAGTTTACTATTACATTAATGTAATAATTGATTTCTACATTCATTGATTTCTATGTTGTGAGGAAGGAGAATCATATATGCTCACACACCACTTTGCGACATTCCGTCATGATATCAGTTTTCACTGATGCCCAAACTGTGATGTCCTCTCGATGATACTTTTTCACCAGGTCAGAAACCTAAGACAAAACAAAAAAAAGCTATGAAAAAATTAAGAAACCAATTCAAATGTCAAACCCAGTCTCCTGACATGAACCCCACAGAAATTCTATGGAATGTGATAAAAAGAAAGATGGTTAGTCACAAGTCATTAAACATAGCTGAGTTGCTTTAAATTTTGCTCCAGAAGTGGCACCCAAGTCACCCAACAACATCGGCTGATGGTGGGCATGCAAAATGAGGGTTATTCCACTAAACACTGATTCTGAATTATTTTAAAAGTTAAAACATTACTATTGTGGGGTTTAAAAATTAATAAAATAAATTAATATTTTTTCTTTGCATTATTCAAGGTATGAAAGTACGGATTGACCAGCTGTTCGTTTTCTGTAAATAAATGCTCTAAATAATTTTTAGATATTTAAATTTATATTCCAAATTATTTAATATATTTAAATAATTCAGAATTTGAGAGAAATGTCAGTAGCATACAGATTAAATAAAAAATGTAGTCCCTGGCCCCGCCTCTGTCCACGTGCCTTGTTTATTTGTGTTTCCTATGTCCTGTCCTGTCACCACGTGCTTTTATTTACCACATCTTGTTCCATCATGTCTCCACACCCTGTTACGTCATGTCATTGCACAGCTCTGCTGTTTCATCATGTCTTGATTAAGTTTGCTATAACACCTCCCTAGTGTCTCACAGTCCTCATTCGTCACTGTTTGTCATCAGGTCCATGTATTGTCTTCACACTTTTTGTAATACCTTCAAGTCATACTTTTGATCTGTCATCTATGTTCTATTACAAATAAAATATTGACATTTGCCATCTCCACATCATTGCATTCAGTTTTTATTCACAATTTGTTTAGTGTCCCAACTTTTTTGGAATCCGGTTTGTAGTATGTTTATCTTTAAGTCATAGCCACAGTATTTGTTTTGCTTCATGCCACATTTCTGGAACACTGCTGAATCCATCTCCTCCTGGCCACAGCACAACTGATACATGCACACGTAAAATTAAAAACTAAAGTTTTGGAGTAGTGGTGACCCAAAAGGTTAAAGATGCAGGCTTGGGAACAAAAAGTCACCACAATTTACAAGAAAAATCTATGTTTGAAGCGCCTTTGTGCAAGCAACTTACATCTGCTTTATGGGTGCTGCAGCAGGGGACTGAACACTGCTACAGGTATGTGTATAGTCTGAAGTCTTTAGGCCAATGTTACACTGAAATATGCAACTGTAGTTTGATCACTTGCCTTATCAATCAACACTCTATTCTTCTCCTTCACCTCAATATTGATAGGAATCTTAGGAAAGGCGCGGAAGACATCCTCAAGCAGGGAAAACTTTCTATCTGAACCCGTGCTGTAGTGACCTGTGAACCGATAGTGTGTTACAAATGCATCACAGATATGAAATACTTTATAATGAAATATAATTGTGTATGTCCTGTATATATACATAAAAAACACCTGCATAAAAGGTGACCTCAAGTGTTTCTTTATATTGTGGGAGCTCCTAGAAAAAATAATTAGGACCAAATGAGAATACACATCTTGACAATTTGCAACAATCTGCCACCAGTTTGTACTGCCGACTTATTATAATGGCATTATGTTTTTCAAATCTTTACTATTGCCTTCTAACCTCAAAATTTAGAGAGGAGATGCTGACATCTTGCCCAGTCTGCCGCAGAAGGTTCTCATCATGTGAAACAATGATATGCCCATCTCGAGTCATGTGACAGTCCAACTCAAGCATCTCTGTACCCACCTCCACTGCACTGAGAAAAGGAATTTGAGAGACAGTAACAGTTAAATATAAACAGAAAATTATATGGAAACATACAGTACATGAGTATTAGTACTACAGAAAATTTATAAACAGCAACCAGTGTGTAGTAACTGCACAGACTGATTGATATAAAATGTGTATGCCATTATTATTGACTTTTTTAAAGAAATAATTCATTTGAAAATATATAAAAAATAATTATATATTTTTTTCTCATATTTCTTCTTTTTTTTTTGTTTTTCTTATTGTTCTAAACTTTTTTATTGTTCTAAGTTGTTTATGTTTTTTCTGAACACACTGAATTAATCCGAAATCATTCTCATTGTTTTTTAACGTTGCACTGCTATATTGCAGGTGCATTCATGACATCATGATATTTACATACCAACTTCAAAAACCACAATGTAATATGTTTGCCATATCATTCAGCTCATTGCCATATTATTCATATCACTGGTGCAACAGCAATAACTGAATACATATATTTTTTATTCACTACATGTGAAGTAACATCTTTCATAAACCTTTTTAATTTTACTGTTGATTCTGTTTGAACAGTTATTCACTCGAAATTAAATATTCTAATAATTTGAGATTCTGGATTTATGATTTTCATGAGCTGTAAGACATACTGATAATTAAAGCAAAAAAGGTTTGAAATGTCACTTAACATGCAATAAATATAAAATATCACAATAATACATTTTTCAAATAAATTCTGAACATCTATTAAGTTTTTAGTTGAAGTAGTATTTAGTGGTTTTCTGTTTGGCATGAAAATGTAAAGCATCCTAATTATTTAATGGTACATTTCTGACTGATTCTTGGTTATCAGATTTTTTTCTAATGGGATCTACATGTGTTTTTCCTAAAGGTTTTTAATGTTATGTTTTCAGTGTTATCAGAGATCAGTTTAAACTCACTGTGTGAATGCTTCCATGGTGCTCTCAATTCTCTCACCAGAGCCTAGCCAAAAAAAGCACAGAAAGCTATGCAGATATCCACATACAGTCAAACAGACATGTAGGCTTGGCTACTAGTTTCCAGAGAAGAGGGTTTCTCAATGTCAGCTTTTTGTTTCATCTGCTTGAAATGAGGGTAATGCATAAACATTAAATGCACAGGGTTCTCACGAACGGGACCGAGAGCTGTACTGGAGAAACACCACCTCCACATGCCCATTTCTCCTGTTTAATGGTTAGCTTAACAGAGTTCAGTCAGGGTGTTTCACTAATTAACTAATGCCTAAATGTGTCCCCACTTCCCATTAAACATAAAGATCAGTATTCATTTAGTTAATATATATATATATATATATATATATAGAGTATAATCTGGGTTGCTGTCATCATTACTTTCAATAAAAATGCACAGTTACCATTATGTTCTTGTTCACACGGGAATTTATTAAATATTTTTGTTACTGTTCAACTCATTGCACTTGGCCTTTGTCAGCAACCAGGTGCTGATAAGAGCTGCCTTGCACCAGGTCATGTCTTCTGACTCTCAAGGCTATCATCACACAATACTTTATTTAACTCTTACCCTAGGGCCTACCAGATAATTATTAGGTCTCTTATGGAGACACAAACAGAACACAAAATTGTTTAAGGTGCACCACAGCACAGTTTGTAGTCCACAGCCTTTGGGGCCCTCTCCACCTCGGAGCCCTAAGCAGTCAGTTCCACTAGCTCCGCTGTGATGACATACTGTGTTCAGGTAAGCTAGGAGCTGAGACAAAGAATAAAATGGACCATGTGGTGTGCTGAGAGCACATGATTGTGAAACACTGGCATTGTAAAGACAGTGAACTAGGTCTCTTTCTTAATGCTTCTCCCAGTGACTAGTAGCATTACACTTTCAGCTACTCCCTGCCCCAGCACACCCAATCCAATTAATGAAAGGTCTGATAATCAGTTGAGGAGTTGGAAAGAGTGTGCTGGGGCAGGGAACAGTTCAAACTGTGTATTGCTGTGAGTTGCCAGGAGAAGGATTAAGAACTTTGTTGATCTGATGACAGATTCATGTCAAAATGACTTTCACTGTCTAAATCACTAAAAAGGGAAATGGCTCAGCTGTAAACAGGAAAGACTACAGTGGCAGTGTAAGAAATAAGAGTATGTTCATTTGTTAAAAAAAGGCTTACTCCTCTGCCAGTAATTTACTGCTCCTGGGCCTACTGAATTCCTCAGAACCCTGCCCTGTATATATCTGGAGTATTCCATGTTCCAACACGCCACCTAGCCAGAACATTTTATAAGAATTGAAAGTGGGTGTGCAGGAAAACACCAGCCTGTGCCAGGAGAGAGTTCTCCAGGACCAGGATTAGGAACCACTGATTATATAACATGAGTCAGTTTTTAATGGCTTGTACTATGGAAAACAGAAGGTGTTTCACTTTTTGAAAGAGTATAACGTAGCATATAAACAGTGATATTTTCCAAAAATCTACCCAATCCATACAGTCTAAGTTCTGAAATTATTGTTTTGTGACATCATGTTTAACACTTTTATATAATACATTTATTCAACATTCATCTTCAAGTTACATACTGTTACAGTCTGAAATATCAGTTCTAAAGGCATGTAAGTAAACAAAATTGCATCTGTGTCCATTAACAAACAACATCAGGAGTAAATGTGATGACCTAGCATCATTTTTTCTGGCCTGATTCAAGAGCTGTAGCTCTAGAATAGTATGCACTGAGGAGAGGAAGTCAGCTGTTCAAAATCCTACCTCCCCTGTGTGAGATATGGGCGCAGTGGAAAGCAGCCTGCTTCTTCTTGTGCAGAATGTGAGGATTCTTCAGGAGATAGAGAGATGTGAGTGTGTATCCCCCTACTGCAGGGAGGAGATAGTACATGAAACTGGCCATAATTCCCACAGTATATCAGAGATTTCCAAGTTGATCCAGGCCCAAAACAGAGAACAACACAGTCACTGCAGGAAAAAAAAATCTGAGGTGAGCCAAGCTGTTTGTCACTATGAAGACATTTCTTTTCCAGTTACTGAAGTAAACATGCACAAAAATGTGGATTTGTAAATCACATTACTTACCAGGAGAGCCAGGAGAGACAAAGAAGGATCACCTGTTCTCTGGTGGTTTAGATAATATCTTAGATTTTCTCACTTTCTTTGATATTTATGCTGTCATTCTCTGCCACTCCCTTTCCTCCACGTTTCAGCCCTTCTTCTACTACTACCTCTCCTGTAGGGTAAGCACAAGAATGTTTAGAGAGTCCAAAACCAGAAGAACAAGAGTCACAGAGGGAGTTTATACAAGAAAAAACACTCCCCCTTCCCTCTGTTCAACTAAGATAACTGCTCAGAGTTAAATCTGACCTAAATGCTGCAATTCTTCACTTTTTGTCCTCCATAAACATGTATGGTTAATTATAAGACTGGTTCCAGTTAGTCAGTAACTGGCTGTAGCTCCCCCTCTCTCTTTTCTTAATATAAACATGTGTGGTTAATATCAGACTAAGCTTCTACTTAGTTATTAGCATTAGCTCTTTCTCTTATTGTGAGCATGCATGTAGTCTCATAAAGAATGCCGTCATTGCTCATCTACAAATAGTTTTTATCTATGTTTCTGCCAGGATTTAAATCAGAACAGTGTGTGGTGTGAGAGTGAGGTGGGTGTGCATGTTGGTCTTCCAGGTGAAAACATTCCTAAAAGAGGGTGTGATTCAGCCAGCAGGCAATACAGTTTCAAAGTACTAGCTGTTGACTTAATGTTGAATTGTACTCACCATGATCAAAAGAACAGCAGCATGAAAGTGTAAAGACAGGGATCAACCAGAGCACACAGCAGTAGCATAAGGTCCTGTATCTGTGGAACACTGGGTAGATTTGGAGTTGTGTTGATGCATGTCATTTGTCTATGTTGTCACACTTGTGGCTGTTTAACAAAGGTTGGGCACAGGAGGAATGTAGAACTCCACCACAAGCACACAATTCAAGCATACAAGCAGGGACTGAAAGTTCAGCCCATCAGCAGATTATTTCAGTTTTGTATTGTTTAGGTTTGTAAAGAACTGCTGAGAGACAACCAGTTTGCTACAGTCAGAGTGTTGGATGCAGAGGGACAAAGAGAGAGAGACCCATACAAAACCATTTCTGGTTTATGTTCTATCTAATTAAAGGGGATGTTTGCATTATTTCACATTTGAGCACAATTTACCCAGACATGTACATACATTTCATGATTTTTTAAAACATAAACATAAATGAAGCATGCTGCTGTGAATGGTGGAATTGATACATCAAGAGCAGAAATTAGTGTAAATATTTCACCAGGAGCACCTGGATTTAGGGTATATATATATATATATATATATATATATATATATATATATATGTGTGTAACTGATGTTAGAAAAAAAATATGTAAATTGTGCTCAAAAGTTAAATGAAGTAAACTTACTGGTTTGTCTTCTCTAGTGAAATTTAGTAATCATTACTTAATACTAGTAACACTAGTGTTTGCTAAACAGACATGAGATGATTTCTAATTGAGAATTCTAAAATGAGATCGGAGAACTGTAATAAATCTGAGCATGTATGCAAGATTAAATTTTTGAGCTATCAATTATAAAACAGCTGTTGTCTGGTAGTTAGGGATCTGGTCTTTCCCAGAAAGGTCATGACTAAAGTGCCCCTGAGTAAGGCACCTAACCCCCATCTGTAAGTCGCTCTGGATAAGACTGTTTGCTAAATACCTCGAATGTAAATGCAAATAAAACAGTATTCAATTAATACTTGAATGATTAACATTCAAAGCATCTTCAAAATGTTGGTATATCATGTGCACAGATATGTTATTTGCAGGATTTTGCTGATTAAGCTTAGCATAACCTCAGTATCGTATAGCTAGTTGTTTCCACCTAAGCTAATTAACACTCAATAAAGAACTTCCTGTTTAAACAAAAATGCATTTTATAGACGTCAAAAATACTGCCACTGTTTTACTTTGGTTAGGTGAATTACCACAAAGTAAAAGAGCAGAAAAAATGACATTATTAGCATTTTACTCAGCAGAATATTCCGAGACATGTTAGCTACCTAGCTCACTACTGTCAGACTGCATGCTCCTGATTTTTCCCTAGCCTAGCTTAAAATTAGCTAGCTAGCAATGCTAGTTAACGTGCTAGGTAAATTCATATGCGAACACTAGCTAGCTTGCCTTATTATATTCAATATATGATTATTCAAGTCACATTCTAAAATATGTAGGGTTCAACATAAATATTTTCCTATTTTACAAATAATATTAGTATAGTACATTATGGTTTGCTTACATTCATTAGCACAGCATCCACAGCCACTGCACATAAAATACTGTTAACCATACACTTTAGCACATGGAAGAGAGAGCAGGTATAAGCCACGCCCTTGTCGTAAGCATGAAAACGCCCCCTTTTAGTGGATAACTAGAGATGGGCAGGGCAAATACCTCTCATTTTCCTTCTGATGCAATACTTCTATAATTCTCATACTAGCATACCAATACCAATACAGTTAGTCATATTTTTACAGTGTCACATGAAAAGAATTTATATTGTCAAAATGTTAATTTAATTCATAAAGGTAAACTATAATTTTATATTCACTACACGTGACATTTGAAGCCTTTTTTGTGTCACTGTTGATCAGTATGACTTATAAGCTCATGAAAATCAGAAATCCAGAATCTCATTTCATTTCAAGTTGGAATAAAATTACTGTTCAAGTAGTTTCAACATTAAAACCAATAAAGGCTTGGAATGAATGAAAGGTAATGAATATAAAATATTTGTTTAAATCAAATTATGAACAATATTTTTTTAAAAGATATTCTAATGTTTAGAGCTGTTCAATGAAAACCAGAGAATGTGGAAATCCAAATGTATGATGATTAGGTCAGCAGAAAACCTGTGTCACAGTTTATGACATAACATTACTGAAACACTGAACCGTCTCTGATTGTTTGCAGAATGAAACAATCTATGAATGTAAGAACATGAATTATGCCAAATCCAAAATTGAAATATGTGAATGAATGTGCTCAGGGCTGCCGTAGTTTTATTTTATGTCAGAAAACCTCAGAAAGAAACAGACAGAAGAGGTTGATGTGGGGTCTAAAGGGGTGTAAAAAAAAAAAAAAAAAAAAAAAAAATCCCCGCTACACTTCACTTTCCCAACCGCAAAGAGATGCTAATGATTCATCACACAGATGTGATCATTTACCACCATCACTGGTGCATTTTATCAAAAATTTATGATTTGTTGTTTTCCCAAGTACATTCCAAATGCGCTCTATATTAAGACAACTATACAATGGTCATGAACATCCTGTTTCTATCTTTCTCACTTGAGGCATGTGCCACTGAGTTTACTCTGGTGCTAATGGAGTTCTGCCACACATTCCTCTTGGTCACAAGGCATACAAAAAGGGTGTGAAATGGTTCAGACGCTAGACGAACTGAATGTTTTTTTTTCTGCTGAGGAAAAAAACCCACTGTCGACAAATGACATGATTTTAAAAACTTCACCAATAAGCCTCAGCCCACATCCTGAGCCCTTGCCAGAACATGTCTTAGAAGCTGTAGAGTGAGTGGACTGGATAAACTTCCCACAAGTTAGAGATGATGTTGCCATCCAATAGACCCAAAGACAGATTGCTTTATTTTATCAGCTGAAAATAGTCAAATGGTCTTTATGTTTTTTACTGTACACAACATAGTTTGGGTCTGAATAGGGTTTTCACTCAGTTCAGTATCGAAAGTATCACACCAACCCCTGACCAAAAACGTTGGGACTTCCTGACCAACAGTGTTAACAATCCAAGTCTGGATACTAGTATAGCTGTGTTTATATTCATGATAAACACATTAGAATAAAGCAGGCTTTGTCCTTAGCTGGAAAGCCATAGATAATCCCAAGTGTCTGATCCTGGACTCAAAGAACTGACCAAGGCCTCAAAGGATGACTAAATTAAATGACTAATGATTCATCTTTACAAGCAGGCTTTTGGATAAAGAATCAGACACATGATATGTTATGTTTTATTGTTTTATGTTCTTACATAGTTTTTTTTTTTTTTTTTTTTACATTTTATTTGTTAATTGATTTTTTTTTACTTTTTTTGTAAAGCACTTTGTGGCTGCTGTCCATGATAAGTGCTGTATAAATACATTTTATTTAAACATTCTTTTTAAAGAATGTAAAAGAAAGAAAGAAGTTTAAAAATTCTATTTTTTGGATGATTTTAATCCAACAGGTGTGGAGGTAAACTGTCTGGATTGCTGACAGGAGGAGCCTGCAATTTTACTTGCTAATTCACTAGGTAAGTCCTGTCCTGTCGGGAGGTTAGTCAACTCATACTTCACCAGAAATTTGATCAAATCACTTCTCTGGATAGTTTCATAACAACCTAGAAACTGAGGAAGGCAAGTGAAAAAGTGATACTTATGAAAGACATCACACCACTGTAGGATTGTAGCAAAGTTCAATGTAGTAGTGATGTTTCAAATGTAACTCCAGTTGTCAATATGAATATCATAAAAATGTTTAAAAGCAACTTAAAAGCACTAAAGGACAAAATTTATAACCATGTGATGAGTTTTTAAATCAATGTTTCCATCTAAAACTAATTACTTTTTATCATCATGTTTGACCTATATAAAAGTTGCCAGAATAAGCCAGAAACACTCGTGAATAAAGGATTCCTGTATTTCTGCAATCCCTTTCCATTACAGTAAGCCCAGTAAACCTTTATAGTACACTTAACAATAAAAGCGGTCACTTGAACATGACAAAAATAGGCATTAAACAGTGAAATATATGTATAAAAAAAGGTTACTCGACAAAATACAGTATCAGGAATTTTATTTAATATATGTATATAATTCTTTGTTAATTGTTTAATTCATAATACCCATAAGCATGTACATAGACTATAACCATCCATGGTTCATATCTCTTAACAATCTACTCATATCTTTAAATCATCTTTTAAAATAAGTCCTCATAAGATAAAGGGAAAAAAATAGATTTCCAAAAGTGACGACACAGCCAATTATTTTTCACACCCAAAGAGAGAAATGAGAGAAAAAAAATAAAATAAAAACACTTAAAAAAAAAAAAAAAAAAAAGAAGTTAAATCCCTTTTCAGTTCTTAATAAAAAAAGACTCACCAATATAACAATAGCAATAATTATAAGAACAGCCATTAAAAGGACATTACGAAATCTGCCTCATTTGTAGGCCTTCCAAATCATATACTGTTTGTGTGTATCTGTATGTGTGTATGTGTGCACGCGCTTGCGTGCATGATTGTAGACAGTCCCCATGGTCCCATTTGTAAATAAGCAATACATCGGCAACAATACAGCATTATAGAAAGATCATTTTCCTTGGTAATGATTCGTTTCCCTCAGGTCAAGTGAGCGGTGCAGAGTCACCCCCCCAAGGGCAAGCAGAGAAGAGCAGCTCGAGGCTGAAACAGACAGACATGCAGACACAGACGCGGGTTGGACACAGCCCTACCATCTGTGCCTTCCTGTCCCACAACACACTAGCAAAGCAGAAGAACGGGGTGGGGGGGGAAGAGAGAGAAGAAAGCAGAGTGCCATAGAGAAGAAAAATACAGTGGGAAGAAAATAAAGCAACAAGACTGAAAAGGAGGGACCAAAATGAAGTGATTAAAGAATGTCAAGAGTTTTGTTATCGTTACGTCTCCATCCCTCAAACTGTGTCTCCATAATAGAGAAGACAGGAAAGAAGACAATTGCACTAAAACAAGACGAGAAAAAAAGCGTTTGGTCATGAGACACAAAGTGCAGGTGCACAGATTGAGTAACGTCACGTGACTGACGTATGAAATCTGCAGAAGGGTGCGCTTGTTATACATTTAGCTGAAACAAATGATGCTTTGAATTTATGAAGGAATATATGTAAAAAAAGGTGTCCCATCATTATTATCACCAAAAGAAGTAGTCAACTGAAAGATGGAGATTGAGTTGGTGCAACATTTTTTATTCATGTGCAACCAACTTCCATTAGAGTTCAAAGCACCACTTTTCCAAAGTCAATATGATTCACACAAGGTTGTACAAATAGTGGAAACAAATTAAAATAAATCACGGCTGTCAAGCAAAACAAATGCACCCTTTGCTATTTCAATATTCCCCCATTCCTCCCCAAGAGCGAGCTTTCCTCATCCACGATTAGCCCAAAGCATCTCTTTGAATGGGTCAAGTATGTTTTTTTTTTTCTTTTTTTCCATTTGCACAAAAAGATGTTCGTAACAGTTCTATAAAGAGGAGTGCGAGAAGCAGTTAACACTTGTAATATGGTGCATGCAAAAAGTCAGCCAATCACAGACTACAAGAAACACAAGGTCAACCAATCGCAGGCAAAGAGAGGCATGAGGTCAGCAAGCCCTGTGGAAAAGCCCTTTCAAAAAGTCTGACATCACATAAGGGGGGGAATGACTGTGTGCTATGGCTCTGAAAGCGTTCAGCTTGGCTAGGTTACCTCAACTCCTGAAGAGCGAGGAGAGAACGAGAAAAAGGAATGATGCAGAAGTAGAAATAACTGGTGGAGGAGAGCATGTAAAGCATCAAGGGAGCAGGAGTGCTGCTGAAAATCTGCTGATGTGAAAAGAAAGGAAGAAGCAAGAAAGAGGAGGGCATGGCAACAGTAGCCATAGACATGGTAACCAATGACAACCATTGTTAGGAGCAACACAAAATGAAAAAGGAAATCACACTAAGAGATATGGAGGAAATGAACACTGGACATGTTAAGCATGGGAAAAAACAGACAGAGAGAAAATGCACAGAGGGTTAAAAAGAATGAGTAGAAGAGAGAGAGAAAAAAAAAGAGGGGGAACAGCATGAGGAATGTGAACATGACATCTGAGTTTGGATGATACTGATGGCTTCATTTTCCAAAAGCACTGGCAAGAGAAAGCATCTCGGATCCTAACAGCGTAATCAGATATTGTACAGTAGGTAAAGCAGGAGACTAATTCCATAGCTCTTGCTCTTTCTTCCCATCACCCGGCCTGTATATTTCTCTATTTCTATATTCAACCCATTGGCTAGCAAGGTACAAATCACAATCTGAGCAAAACCTTTCACAAAAGCCAAAAAAAGAAGTTAAAACTAAAATCAAGCTCGTCACATGTAATGCATTTTGTCAAAAAAAAACAGCCTAGAATGACTATTTCAAATGAATACTCAAATAGAAATTCCCAACATACAAAACACATTTTGTAACTGATCATAACGTTCAAATTACAGTGTACAAACAGATCTCTGACATACAACACTCCAACAGAATGCAAAAAAAGCCCATATATATGTACACACCCAGCTAGAGCCCATAATAACCATGTGCTCACTTGTTCTCTCCCTCTTGACTCTTTCTCCACTCAAGGGCAATATACCATAAGAAATGTTAAGGGATGGTGGGGGTGTGGAAGGGTGTGAGAAAGAGCGAGAGATTAGGGGAGAAAAGGTGAAAGAGTAGGGGGCTGTGCGCAGTATGGATTAAGACCATGAGTAACAGCCCCAGTCAATGGCATTAAACTAGCAAGTTATACATCCAAACCAGCGCACAGCCACCCAAGCAAGAGAGATGGAGAAAGAAAAGAAACGCTCAAGTTTTCAATGTACATTTTTTTTCTTCTTTTTTTGGATACCATATATGTATGTATATCTTTTGTAGCTTGTTTGGAGTTATCTTGTTCTTAGCCGTCACGTGGCTTGGTCATTCTCCGGGAGAACTAGCAAGAAAGAAGAGGACAAACAAATTTGAGTGACGACATGCACAGGACTTTCTTTAGACATGTTTTCTGGACTTTCTAGGATAAACCTCAGAGTGATGGCCTCAATGGAGCAATGAAAAAAACTGTTGTCTAAATTTTGGGGTTAAGAAGCATTCGCACTAGCTTTCTGGGGAAATTCTCCATCCATCCTCCTTTTAATACAGTGCAGTAGTCCTGTTCCCTTTGCAGAAAAGCACCCCCCATCTGTTGATGCACAGTTTGTTTTGGTCAAGGGTTCTAGTCCTTCATTTGTAGTCACATGATGCTGCATGGACAAAGTACGCTGTTGGCTGGAGCACTATTTTCACTTCAGCAGTACCACTGAGCATCAGTAGATATGCTGGGTCTTATCCAATCATACCAGCACAGCACACACTTAAACATCACATCAGTGTCACTGCAGTGCTGAGAATGATCAACCAACTAAGTAATACCTGTGGTGTTCCTGTGGAATTTCTGATCATTGAAGAACAGGGTGAAAGCAGGCTAACCAAAATGTGCAGCGAAACAGATTGGGAGTGCTGTAATTGTAGAACAACAGAGTGCACCGATATGGTAAGTATGGCTGATAATGTAGACAATGAGTGTAGATACAAAAGTGTATGTACCTAATGAAGTGGCCAGTGAGTGTATATAAAGCAGCAGCAAAATATACACTCGGTAATAAAGACATTAGATATTAACTTATCTTTACTTTTGTTCTATAACAGTTTAAGTTTGGAGAGTTGACTTAACTGCACCAAAAATAGAGGACTTTTTTGCAAAAGGCACTTTACTAGCGTGACTCTGGCTTGAATCTATATCAAACATCCTGTTGAGACACACACTGACAGCCCACAGGTTTACAAACAAACAAATTTTAATGCAACTCAACACATGCATTATCGTTTCCTACACCCAACCTGAAATTGTCCAGCAGAGGTCTCAGTACTCTGCATGCTGCACTTCTTTCAGCCTACAGAAAGTCTGTCTGGTGCGTGCGTTGCTCATTTACCTTGCTTCCCTCAGGAGCCTTGGTAGTTAGCCTGAAATCGTGCTGTCTCCTCAAAGATGAGCTCCTTCAGTTTCTCTTTAGGAAGGTCATCTAGCTCCATGTTAAAGGTGAAGGGCTCCTCAGCCACTGGCTACAAAGAGATTTAATATATTATTCAGAATGGCAGAATCCATTTTATTGAGCTTCTCCTTTTAAATATTTTAAACTTGACACTTTGTAATACTGTGGTTTAAAAGTCATAACATGGAAAGTGTGAAAAAGACCTGCAAACAGCACATCATTAAGACCTGTAAAATTATATTAAGAATGACTAATGTATAAAATCCCTGCACAGTTTTCTTGAGGGTGATAAATATGGCTCACTATTAAGTTTTAAATCACACTCTATGCAGTACAGAGATCATTCACCTGTCTATTCAATCTTCAGCAGTTTATCCCCACCAAACATTGGATATGGGTCATTTAACTGACTGTGTTGTGTAAAAAAATGCAATCAAAGTTATTCAGTTTTATATGAAAGGCCTAATGGTGCATGTTCACATGTGTGAATGGGTGAGAAGAAGCGAGTGATGTATACCTCATCAGTGGGGTCATAGTACTGCTCCAGGTAAGGATGAGCCAGTGCTTCTTCCACAGTTATGCGCTTGATGGGGTTAAAGGTTAACATGCGGTCCAACAAATCCAGAGCTATGAAAGGGTGAGGAAATTAAGTTTGTTAAATTCAGGACCAGTTCCCTGGACAAGAACTAATTTTTTGAGTCAATGCAATTCAATACCAGAAACACTTTTTAGCCTAGACTTAGGCTTAATTTCAATCTGAAACATTGTTAGCATACATTTTCTGATGATAAACATACGATGCACAATGTTGAAATTATATCAGTAATGTCATATCTGCTTATAAATATTTATCAGCATTACACTTGTTAGATTTGACCATATTTGTTGAGGCATCACCTGTATTGTGGAAGAGCAAAATGGTTTTCAGATGCCGAGCTATTATGATAGGATAGCTACTTTTTGTTTATTTAACAACATTTGTAAACCAAAAGTGTTCAATTTCTTTATAATGCTGCTGATTGATAAGTACTTTACAAATATTGGAAATGGGCATCAGCCCAGAATTTGCATATTGATGTATACACAAAGTATTCTAATTTATTTAGTCAACTTAGCTGATGAGTAATGTTTTCAGTGATTTATATTAGCCTCTTCATACTGTGGGTTAAATAAACACTATCAATACTTTGTTTGCTAGGGTTCCATTATAAATAGCATGATTTACTTTTCAATGGGACTAACCAGCTTTTCAAAATTCTTAAATGAAAAACCAGTTGCCAGTTTAAAAATCAATCAATAAATAATATACACCAATAAGAAACAAGATCTAATAATATAAGTTGAAATGTCGACTATGAAAATGTATTACTTATAATCTAATATATCCCAGGCTTTTGCCATTGTTTTGAGATTACCAAGATTATTAATATCATCTGCGAGTTGTGTTAATGTTGTGGCTGAATGGTGTAAAGTGCTGTATTGAAAAAAAAAAGAAGCAACAGGCTATTTTGTCATCCATAACTATACCATGATGTGAATGTTTTTACCTGGATCATGTTTTTAGGCAAAAAACATTTGCGACAACAAAAAAAAGCACCCAAAATATCAACAAATTTGGCCATTCTGATCTGGCATCACCAATAAACACAGCCCAACATCTTCCACATGGTACGATATTTGCTGCAAGCATAAATGCAAGCAAATTCTAAACACAGAAATGCCTTTAAACACTGCACAGTGCCAAAAAAAAAAAAATAAAACACTAGCACAATGCATTCCCATTTCCACAGACCATTTGTTCACAGCTACCCCCCAGCTCACACGCCCACACTCTCCTACACACACAAGCTACCCAGAGAAGACTATGCTTTAGGATATGCTCTTAAGTACCAATCACTTTTTCATTCCACACTATACCCACAAACTGCAGAAAAAATAAAAGCTTTTCCATACCTACATAAAACTATGCACACTGATCTCAGGGCAGAACTTTTTATATTAGTTTTTGTCAGTGGAATAGGCTTTCAACTTCTATTCAGCCATCTATTCACTTTTTTACATTAGTAAAAATGGGCCGAAGTGTGGCTGTCAATTTGCAAGCACTTAGAGATACCACAGTTATTTTTTTAATGTAAAAATGCTTCAATACCACCACCAGGATAACAAAACTCCTGAACCCCATCTAAACTCTAGACTCGGTTTCTATACGTCACAATAATCTGCTCTTTCCAAAAATCATGGTGCACACAAAGTTTGTGTCTATGTTAACAGCCTATATTTTAAAATGTAAACACTTAAGGATGTTAAGTTGATCAAGAATGCATAATGCTCTCAGTTTTTCATAACAATATAAACTTTAATGTTGTTACCTAAAACACAAACTAGACTGTGAAACCTTATTTAAGACCTGGCTGTGGTTTGAGATACCTGATGCATTTTGTGTTGAAGTGTTTGTTACTGACAGGAGCTTCGGAGTTCCGTTTCTAAACTAGGGATGCAAAATTTGGCCTCTAAACACGTCTTTGCCAATCTAGGGTAAGTGGAATATGTATAAATATGATGCCTTAAAGTATAGAGTTAAAAATGAATTTCTTACTAAGTGAATGTTATAATGCAGTGCAAACAAGCACAATAAATTCAATTTAAATAAATTAAACTGCTCTGGTGAGTCAAATCTGTTTGTCATTTTGGTGTTCACAGGTTTAGTGCATACCTTTACTGTCTGCCTTGGGGAAAAGCTTGTTCCAGGGAATTTTGGGTTTCTGGGGCAGAGACTGCAAGTAGTTCCTTGCCTTCATGTTGATGATGCAGTTTAGATCATCCTGAGAGGGAGAGCCCAGGATACCTAATACAACAACACAAAACACACATTATATTAACATCACATGCTTCAGAATGTCCCCATATCTATTGCATAGCTAATGTAAATCTCTGATCACAGATTAACCTAATGATTAACAAATTAGGTCAAATTCTGCTTCACTAGAAAACTTTCTACATTCACATCACCTGAAGCCTTAGGTAAGCTTGCAGTGTATGTACAAAAAAAGGTAAACAATCATATATTTATTACACGTAAAGTGACAAGTCTTTTACTTAATCCTTAATTTCTCTGAAGGAACCTCCTAAAGGGATCAATAAAGTACTATCTATCTATCTATACCGTTATCAGTAATTTACTTAATAGTAAACTGTCAATAGTAATTTACTTGAATTTAAATATTCTAATAACAGATTCTAGATTTCTGATTTGCATGAGATGTAAGCCATACAGATCAACAATAAAACAAAAGGCTTGAAATGTCATTTTACGTATAATGAATATAGAAGATAGTTCATATTTTTTATTTTTTTTCTAGTATTTTGCCAATTTTTTTCTGTCAATGTAGTGGTAGTCAATTAACCCCTCCCATCTGCTAAGGGCTCTCTCAATTACTTTGCAATGCCCCTGACTCTAGGAGGGTGAAGTCCCCTCCGATGTGTGTGAAGTACCCACCACCTCCTTTCGAACTACCACTACACACAGTCACTGGGCAGCCAACACACTCTGAGGAAAGCGCAGGATCCCTAGCTCTGATGGACCAATCACTGAACCAGGTGACATATTATGAAAGTGATGCTCTCTCAGGCCCTGGCTGTCAATTGCAAACAGCATGATTTGAAATTCGAACTTGTGATCATCTGGTCATAGTGTCAGTGTCTTAGCCTGCTAAGCCATTTGGTGTTGACAGTTTACATCACTCAATACACAGACTGTCTGTGCATGTTAATTGAGTGTTGATTATATATGTGCTGCTGCAATGGCTCACCTAGTATGTGGTTGAGTTGGTCCAAATAGTGCTTTCCTGGGAAAATGGGCCTGTTGGACAACATCTCTGCCAGGATGCAACCAACTGACCAAATATCAATGGACTTTGTGTAGCCCTATCAGAGAGAAGAGAGGTATATTTACATATACAGAAGCACATAATGCAGTTATGTAAATCATGGGTCACTACTAGTTTTGTTGAGTACTCCAACATACCTTACTTTGAGTAAACAATAAATCAAACAATAAGAACGTAAAAATGCATTTTTAATTATCAAGGCAAATGCTAGTCACAAGTAGAAATCAATAATGCTAATAATGAGGCTGTTAAAACAAGGCATTTAACATTTGTGAAGTTTACAATTGTCCACCTCTAAATGCTATTTGAAGCCAACACGGTACATAATAAAGTGACCTAGTATTATCATGCATATTACATAATGATAATTATTTTCCATTTTGGTCCCAAGCAACTTAATTTTCCGTTTATGAACTTTGAGAAGTGATTTCCATTTCGAATAAACAACACATACTTGTTTTGATTACTCTCATCCACTCATAATCCTTACCTTGGAATTAAGCATGATCTCAGGTGCACGATACCAACGAGTGGCCACATACTCTGTGAGGAATCCAGTGTGGTCATGCTCTGGGTCAGCTATCCGTGCCAATCCAAAGTCACAAATCTGAGAAGAAAAATTGCTGTAATGCCTATTCACTTCTCCTCAAACACCAACAGGAACATGTTTCTTGAAGAATGTTTCAATAAAGTGGCAATGCATACTAAAGATAAGAGAACATTTATGATACATTTAATGTTAACAGAATGCTGCATAAAAGAGTCCAAAAAGATATTTTTATTTCTGCTGTACATGCAAATGCTGGCTTGAAGCTAACCCCTATTTTAATCTTATACTTCTGACTTCAGCTCTACCTTGGCCACAATGAACATTTGAAAAGAAAACACTTGAAGGACTAGAGCTGACCTTGAGGTCACAGGTGGTGTTGATAAGTAGGTTGGAGGGCTTCAGGTCTCTGTGGAGGACGTTGGCAGAGTGGATGTACTTCAGCCCACGCAAGATCTGGTACAAGAAGTAGCAGATGTGGTCGTTGCTGAGCTGCTGGGTCTTCAGCAGCTTGTACAGGTCTGTCTCCATCAGGTCCTGGACGATGTAGCTACAGGGAGTCAAGGAACTAACTGACTCAGAGCAGCTGACATGCTGAATGGGGATAATCCCAGCACTGCCCAGGGACACAACCTTTCTAATTTTAAAGTGTTAGGTAGATGAAAAAAATCAAAATGCAATTTTCTCTTTACTCAAAGTACAGTTGACCATCCAAGACAAATATGGTGTGACAATTTTGCAACTTTAATTTTGCACTAGAGTTGAGAGGATAATGTAGCCAAGTAATGGATGGTAATACTTCACCAATTAGCATTGTGGAAACTGTATACCCATACATAATAAGCTGCCTGTCTTAAAACCATTTAGCAAGCAATTTTTATTTAATTTTATTTATTTATTTATTTAATTTTATTTATTTATTTATTTTGTG
>BRDA01006769.1:0-29049 GCA_036984385.1 Crenuchus spilurus
TCTTTATAACATTCTGGAGTATATGCAAATTGCCATTATAAAAACTGAAGCAGTAGACTTTGTGGACATTGATGTTTGTGTCATTATCAAAACTTCTGGCCATGACTGTAGAAATGACGGAGAAATTAAAATGTATCCTTGTCTTACTACAGAAGGCACTACTATAGTGATATTAGAAGGTAATGATGAGGTGCTGCAGGTGATTCGTGGACATTTCCAGATGGTTTTGGTAGCCTGCGTCTAAGCGGAGTTTTCTAGCTACTTCTGGGAAATTTAATTCCATCCTATTGTCATGTTACTTGTGTAGCACTTTTTTTGAAATTAGCAAAAAAAAAAAAATGATGCAATGTTCCTCCGTGAGCGGTGATGGTGGCCGTAAAAACTGGCATGATGTGGGAGCTGGCGCTCAAAAAACGTTTCTCAGCAAAACTGGATACATTCAAGTCCCATAAACTTGCTGGACTGGAACCAGCGGACCTGTGATGAGCTGAAGGGCGGAGCTCTGGTGTCACCACGTCTAATAAAAATGCTGTTAACACTGTTTTACTGCACAGACTGGTGCACTAATCTCGATGTCTGAATCATCAGCGCTCAAACTGCGGAGATCTACTGAAGACAATTCTTATACAAGTTCAGAGAAAGACGTTCCTACGTCTTCCTCAGACTTGTACATACATAATTACTGATACTCAACTGTCTGGTTCTCAAACCTGTGTACTCCAAACAAGCCTAGAGGAACCAAGAAGGAGCTTATTCTCTAGTCAACAGAAGACGGCAAAAATACACAAAAACTCATTTTAGCCGCAACGAAAGTCTATTAGCAATAAATTAAATTAGGCATGAAAAAAGCCCTCAAACCAGCGGGATGGTTGTAGAAACACTTTATACATCTCAGTGTTGAATCTCCTGCATCTGTACACATTAAAATAACTAGTTTCTGAGGGGATGTGGAGTTTTGCGATGATCGTATGATCAAAGGTATATTAACTCCTTTAATAAGCCGGCACTATTAAGCTTGTATTAAGTCGGTATCTAGATTCTTTTACCTCCACATAAAGCTCTCCCAGTTGAAGGTCCAGATCCAGATGAAGTGGACTAAGCTTCATTTGTAGTGAAAGTATCTGGTGATTTTGTCTTTTTAAGACTAAAACCAAAAATCTTTATTTTACAACAAGGACCAGCAGGTAATTCAGCACAGACATGGGAGACAAAGATGTACTTAAAATGACAGAGGAACTCCTGTAAAAGAAGAAATAACCACAGGACCCCCGTATACATACAGTATAACCTCATCAGAAGGACTTAAGGTGCTGGATCAGCACTGATATGGATAAAAACGACCTTCTGGAATTTGACATAATTAAAATATAACACTAAATGACTGAATATTCATACGGTTCATCTGGCTCATAAAGGCACAATGGAGGACTGTTGCTAAACAAACTCATAATTCAGAGGATAAAAACACACAAAAGAACCATTTTTCTTCATTTTCCCCATAAACAGCTTAAACCTGGAGCTACTGATATATTCATGAGGCTGCTACAGGATGACCACACAACTTCACCTATAAATCCTGCTTTATAGTGAGGTAACAGCTTTTTGTGCATCCATAAAAGTGAACAACTTTCCAATAGAAATTAGATTCAACATCAGTACAATAATTTTAAAAGAGCTGAAGACATCTAAAAACTGCTTTTTATAATTCATTTGATTTTATTTACCAATTCTATTTTTGTTTCTATACTTTAAATCAGATCATTCTTATTATTTTATGGCTCTGATGATTTTTATTCTGTAATTTCATTTAATAGTTTGATTTTATGTGATAGTTTATATTTAATACACACACAGTTTGAGCTGCATTTATGTATGAAAGGTGATATATAAACAAAAATGATTATTTCTCACCTTTTCTCATTACCATAAGATTTCTGTGCGACTTTTGCATGCAGTATGAGCACCGTCTGATCTCCTCTCTCTTTCAAGTAGTTACGCATCGCCTCTCTGAGGAGAAAAAGTCATACATAAAAAATGATACGTATTTACAATAAACAGGGGCAGGTATGTTACTGAGCAGGATATTTACCTGGTGAGACGCTTTGGCTGAGGAAGCTCCCCAAATTTCCTGAAAATGGCACAAAACAAACTGTTTTTAACATTTAAACCCAGTCAATGAGAACTAACCAACCAGCACAGAGACAAAGACTCTTCATGTTTTAACAGATTCAATAACAAAAAAAAGGCTCCAAAAATCAAAAGTATTACAATTTTAAAATTTGGCAATAAACTCTATAATTAAAACTTATTTGTTTAAAATATTTCTGTTCTGATTAAATTCTACATTTTTGACTTTAAAACTGTATTTTACTGTACATTTTACTGTATTTTTACATTTTACTGTACATTTTACTGTATACTGTATTTTACTGTACATAGTTTAGAACTGCAGAGTTCTGTTCTGATTTAAATTTTAAATGTAAGAAAAGTAAAAGTGTAAAAATGTATCTGTGTTCAATAAGATTAACATCTGGTGTTAGAATATAATTGATGTTTTTATTTTAAAGCCAGAATATTGATTTAGTATTTGATTGTTTTGGTAAAATGCTGGTATCATGACAACCCTAGTCTGGAGTTTTGCGTCTTAAATTTAAAATTAGAGCTGCAAGGCTAACAAACACTATAAATAATGTCACTTACATAGCCCAGTTGTTTCTGGATGAAGAAATAAACAAAACACCTCTCAACCCGTGTTAATTTCGTTAACGATAATTATGACAAAAAATATTCATCAACGAGCATTTTTTCACAACAAAAACGAGAACTAAATAAAAACTAATATTTTAAAACGAAAACTATGACTAAAAGTATAAGACTTTTCATCAACGAATAAAAACTAAACAAAAATGTCACAGAAGGACAAAATGTATTTGTCCAGTAATCCACTTTTTTTAATAAACCTGCTGTATCACATCCTTACGTCAGACTTTCTCAAAGCACCGTAAGCTCTCCTGTCACACTGGTGATGCCTAAACACACAACCAACACGTCACTCCCGGAGCTTGGACGGAAAACAAGAAGCAATTTATGAAGTAATTTCACTTTTGCTGCCACAGAAAACAAAACAGAGTGCAAAGGTTGTGGAATTGAAAATAACTGGTAAAAACACGACGAACCTCAATACCACCACAATATTTACGAAAAGATAAGCTAACGTAGCCAATGTAACTAATGTAACCCTCTATCCTAAGAATATGGGTCATGTAAACGTGGGTGCATAAATTCAAGCAGACACCAATGAGTTTGTTCTATTCTTTTCTTTTCGACTGCTACCACACTACCCGCTCTCATCTCTCCTCTCCTCCAGACCCTCTCTTTCAAAAACTGAGAGAAGGAGAGAGACCAGACCAGAGTAATCAAAACAACATATATGAACTGGAATAAAACAGTCACAAACACATTTTCATGAACTTTCTCTTCTATAACATAAAACAAATTATAAATGAACAAAATGACTTAGTATCAGATTATCTTAAACTAGCTAGCTAGTGTAAATGTTAACTAGTTAGCTAACCACTATGAATATGTATATTGTTTGATATGTTTCATGTATCATTTTTAAATTTTTCAATGTTTAAAGTGGAAATGTGCAATCCGTTCGTATCTTAGGTGTTTAGGTTAAATAGATCTCAAACACATCTAACTGGAGACACACTTGAATGCCTTCATTGCATTTTAAATACATATTTTGAGGTCAATGTGGTATTAAATGTAACAAAAATTTAAGGTTAAAACAGTCTTAAACAATCTAAAAATATCTTTAATTTTAAATAGAGTAACTAAAAAATACATAACTAAAATTAGATTAAATATTTTAAACATAATTGACTAATACTAGAATAAAATGTTTTCAGTTTGTCAACTAAAACTAGACCAAAACTAACAATAACTAAATGACTAAAATGTGACTAAAACTAATATACATTTTAGTCAGAAGACTAAGACTAAAACAAAATCACCTGTCAAAATTAACACTGTTCTCAACCAACACAGACATATTACTGTACACTGTAAAAAGTGTTGTCTACTACAACTGTAAGTCCTAAACCACATCCACTAGTCTGTAAACACTTTATTAACATCTGGATGAGGTTTTAGTGAAGTATTTTTACAAAATTGACTAGGCTAATTTAG
This sequence comes from Crenuchus spilurus, assembly GCA_036984385.1. NCBI lineage: Eukaryota > Metazoa > Chordata > Actinopteri > Characiformes > Crenuchidae > Crenuchus > Crenuchus spilurus. Next base: position 4,195 of record BRDA01006769.1, read on the forward strand.
ATACTATTGAATCATAGTACTTGTTAGCCAATACCTACAGTTCTATAATAAAGAAGCAAAACAAATTGGACTCCAAACATATTTTGGCTAATGTACTACATGTGAGGAAAGTCGACAAATATGTAGACATGATATTTAGGTGACTAATAACCTAAATTATGTTTTATTACATTTCTGAAGTTGACAGTTGACAGCAAAGACAACCTCTCAGCTCCAGTTTTTATATTAAAGAAGCTACATTTGGACAAATGTGTCATGGCTGACTAACTACATCTGAGGTACAACTTTGAGGCAAATGTTGCTGTTTTTCCACATAAAGACTGGGGTAATTGGAGTTATCCAATAGCTCCAATTTAAAACCAAATAAGCACATCCACTAATCTACGAGACCTTCATTAAATCTGGTAAGGTGTGGGATCAATTTTGGTCATTAATATTTACAGGAATTACGGGGCTACTTGGGTGACTATTGAGTTTCAGTGTTTGTTAGCAATGTTAGCATCACAGCTGAAGTTGTAAAGAGGTAAAATTATGTATGAAAAATGAAAGTACATGGGACAGGAGTGTAAAAACAGTCTTAATGTGGTTTTATTGCTTTAATTTAGCTGTTTTGATTATAAAAGCAGATAAAGCCATTAAAGCTAACAGTTAGCCGACGTGCTAACGGACTTTGTACATCAAATAACGCATAAAATAACTTTTACTCTAATTTCAAGCGTGTGGAAAATGTGTACGAGTGTCACAAACGCGATAAAAGTCAGTTTTCATAAATTTAACCAATGAGTTTAAATAAAATCCGAAACTTTATTGGTGTACATCTTGGCATTTGGTTAATGCTAACAGCTAAGGGAATAAAAGAACGGCGCTAAATCGTACAAAGAGCTAATATTTCAGCTGCGAGACAAAAGTTACAACCCCAGAGACGTAAAGGACGGCTCGTTAAACACAACTAGAGGATAGAAAACAAACGTTTTGCGTCAGTTTTGTTTTTGCAGCCTTGGTAGTTTGATCGCTTACCCTGTCACAACAGGCGCCATCTTCCATAAACTCTCTAAAAAAAAAAGTCCAAATATCGCGAGACTTCCCACTCCCACCAAGGAATATTAAGAGAAAAGACAAAAAAGGGGAAGTTAGAAGGAAAAAGAGTGAGAGTGGAGTGAAAGGAGGAGGAGGAGATGGAAAGGGGGAGGAGAAACGGCACAGGCGTGGGAAAGTTCTCAAAACACGCGATAAGTCAGACGCGTCTCTGTTGAGGGGGCTTGTCCTCTCGCGAAATTTAGAGGAGCTGAGCGTGAGAAAAATACTAGTGGGAAAAAGGGTCTCTCTCACTCTTTCTCTCTCTCTCTCTCTCTCTCTCTCACACACACACACACACACACACACACACACACGTGTATTAATTAGTATTAATAGTTAGATAGAAGTATTTATAATAATTAGGTATTGTTTATGCACATTTTCAGTGGAGTCACTAACAGTCTCTATGCTGTAAAACACGTCACCACCAGATGGCGGTGTTACTGTATTATTAGGCATCCCCAGCAGTTACAGTGCATTACTCACTGATATACTTCAGGATGAGTACATTGCCCAATAATAGGAAAATGGGAACATATTTAAAAAAATGGATCATATGTATAATTATTTGTATACTATTAGTTACTATAGTTAATACATTAATACATTTATTTAGTATTATTGATTAACTACATTTTTATTATTTTTATCTGTTTAGTGTATATATTGCGCACAGACACTGGGGAGCAGGTTGTTGATTATTGATTGATTATTGGAATTGATTTTTTGCCTCTCCATCACTGATACCAAATTACTCTCTCATAAAACGGATAAACTGTCTGTTAACCCAGATTCTCCTCCAGAACACCATGAAAAGCCACCAACTGATTTCATTGCTACTGAGATGTTAAATTAAAGCTTAATAATTATTTATTGGCATCTGTCTCAGCACATTATCAGAACAACCTCTGTGACAGTTTATTACAGTAAACGTGCATTACACCCTAAGATCAAAGGTTTGAAAGAACATGTGAGAAAAGGGATACTTCAAAAAGGTCATGAAGTGATTATCATAACACTACTCTCCTAATCTTATCTATACACCTGCAATTAATGGATAATCTCTGTGCAGCGGAGTGTCGAGGCAGGATGCCTTCATGGGGTATTGTGGGCTTTCCAACACTCAGAAAACCAAAGCATGACAATACAAGGCTCAGAAAATAGGCATCTAACAACATCCCATAGTAACAGGTTAGCAACACCCTTGCAACCTCCTGAAACAATATAGCAATCACCTGGAACTCACAATACAACAGGTTCACAACACCCATGTAACCTCCTGAAACAACATAGCAACCACATAGCAACACACAATTAAACAGGTTCACAACACCCTAGCAACCTCCTGGGACAACATGACAACCAAGTAGCAACACAAAATTCAACAGGATTGCAACACTCTAGCAACTGCCTGGGAAAACAGCAACCGCCTAGCAACACACCATAGAATAGGTTAGCAACACCCTTGCAACCTCCTAGGACAACATAGCAACCAGTTTGCAACATACCACAGCAATCAGTTAACAACACCATAGCAACCACCTGGGACAACAGAGTAACAACCTAGCAACATACCACAGTATCAGGTTAGCAACATCCTTGCAACCTTCTGAATTAACATAGCATCCACCTAGCAACATACCACAGTAACTGTTTAGCAACACCCTAGCAGCAACATAGCAACCACCTAGCAGTGTAACATGGTAACAGGTTAGCAACACCCTTGCAACCTCCTGAAATAACATAGCAACCACATAACAACGTACCACACAACCAATTAGTAACACCATAGCAACCACCTGGGACAACATAGCAGCCACCTAGTAACATACCACAGTAGCAGGTTAGCAACACACCCTTGCAACTTCTAGAAATAACATAGCAACAACCTAGCGAAATATCATAGTAACTGTTTAGCAACACCCTTGCAACCTGAAATGTCATAGCAACCACATAGCAACACACACATAGTAAGAGGTTAACAACACCATTGCAACCTGGGCTGGTTAGTATGTCCTTGTTCATACCTTTCACTAGACTAAGTTAAACTAGCAATTATTCCATCTTATTCCAAACATATAATAATGATAGTTGAACTGGGCTGACAGGCTTTACTTTACCCCAGTTGTATCCTCACTGCTAGTATCAGCTGGAACTGAGTCAGAGCTGATAGAATCAAAGTATGGGTGTAAAAGACTGATTAAGTCCAGTCTGAGTAAGTAAAACTGGAGTTGTAAAAATCCTATTACAGTAGGTTCAGTGAAACCATCATAAATGATCTGAGTGGGCTTCCCTTCTCCAGCAGGTACAAGCAGGACATAAGTTACATAAGCAGAGTGTGATTAATGATCATAGAGTGCAGTTTTCTAAACGGAGAGATAAAACAGGACATCATAAAGATATCATGAATTAGTCAACAGGACACTCTTCGGGTCTTTTCATGTGTTATCGTCCATCCTTTAGACTCTCTCTCTTTCTCTACTTCCCCCGGTACAGCATGTATGGTAATAACAGGGTGTTATAAACAGGCTGATAACAGATATCAGGGTATCTGGGAGATATTTTCTCCAAGTCTGATAAACCCAACAGGAATGAGCAGGAGAACAGAACTGAACAGCCAGACTGGGCTTTCCCTCTATAGCCAGTGCCACTTCTCCCAAACAAAACCATAACGGTTCTGGACCAAAAACCACCCAAATAAACCATGTAGCATTTGGCAATGACCAGTTGTAGCAGCTGTCATGTTTAAGGTTTGGCATGACGTCTGAACTTTTGGCAACTTGTGGTCCAAATACAACCTACCATGAGTGGATTTTAGGCCAAAACGATAGTCATCTCCGAGTTACCTTGAGGTTGGATTCAGGCAAAGACGTCAAGGCATGTTGGCCAAAACTGGGTGTGACTGTAACAGCAGGGACATATTAGACTGTAGTATAGTCTTAAAAAACAATGATCCTTCAAAGGTTCTCTAGTAACAACATAGAATCATGAACACTCAAAGATCCCATTACATGACTAAAGGCTCTTCAGATTAATCAAGAATGTGGTTCTCTATAGAACGTTTTTGAAAAAGGTCCTGTATCGCTCCAAAAAAGGTTCTGCTGTTGTTATGATGTCAAGCTTGTAATAACAGAGGAACCCTTTTTCATTTTTATTTATTTATTTAAATTTTTGCCAATTTTCTCCTTTTCCCAGTGTGGTAGTCGCCAAATTAACCCAACCCATTAGTGGTTCTCCCCATCACTTTGCACTGTCCCTGACTTTAAGAGGGTGAAGACAAGCACAAGCCTCCTCCGCGGTGTGTGATGCAGCCACCACCTCTTTTCTAACTACCGCTGATACACCATCACTGGGAACCAACACATTCAGAGGAAAGTGCAGGGTCTCTAGTTTCAAATGGACCAATCAGTAGCCAGCAGACATTTCGATGTGTGAGTGATGGGGAGAGAGAGAGAGAGCCATCTACCTGTCCAGAGAGAGCACTGCTAATTGTTGCTCTCTTGGTCCCCGGCTGTTGATGGTAAACAGCATGACCGGGATTCAAACTCATGATCCTCTGGTCATAGTGTCAGCGTCTTAGCCTGCTGAGCCACTTGGGACCCAGAGGAACCCTTTTTTGGTGCAACATATAACCATTCTCTCAAAATCTTCTCTACAGAACCATCTACAATACATTCTTCATCAGTATGAAGAACCCTTTTAGTATTAGTCATGCAGTGTGTTCTTTGAGTGCTCATGATCCTATAAATGACTTTTCTTTGCTACAGAACCCTTGAAGAACTATGTTAAAGTTCTTGTAGATGAGGTGTTGGATGTGGAGAAGTGGGCAGGCCTGAATACCTGAGATATATTGACCAGGACCAAATGGTTATCAATCAGCAACACTGTGGTTGAAGCTGGACCAGCTGGGTTCTAGATAGGCATGGGTTTTGTGTAGGTTGGTACATATTGCTAGGTGGTTGCTGTGGTCTGCTATGTGGTTGGTAGGTGTATAAGGTGGCTTTCTAGGGTGTGCCAACAATGCTGTTAAGGTGTTGTTAAAAGGTTGCTATGATGTCTATACTGGTTGCTATGCTAGGCCAGGTGGGTGTTAGGTGGTTGTCAGTTTACTTCAGGTGTGTTGCTGGGTGTTGCTAGGTGGTTGCTATGGTATCCAGATTGGTTGCCATGTTGTTGCACATGAGACGGTGCATAACAAAGCCACTTTAAAACTGATACTTAGATTTTTGTACTCTTTTCACCTGATCTTTTGGATTTTTTCTACCTCTCCATGATCCCACGTTTACTGATCCAACACTTAAGCCCAAACTTTCTTGTACCCACAGTGGTGTGTTAGGCCCAGTCAGCGGTGGTCAGTGTCTACTGGCAATGGCCTTCAAATTCTCCAGATCATCCAATCTGTGGGATGTGCTGGAACAACATCCACTTCAGCTCCACCACTTACAGGACTGTGTCTTGCCCCCAAATGTCATAGAACCCCTTCAGAGGTGCAGGCCTGAACAGGTCAGAGCTGCTTTGGTGGGCCAATGTGGTTACGCTTGGTCATAATGTTTTGTCTTGTCTGTGTATTATCAAGATCAGATGGAATAAAATCTCATCGAAGAAGAATCTCCCTCACTCTACACATGGCTAATAGCACGTGGTCAGGACAGCAGTTACGCATGCGATTTGTGATCAATGTGCAAATCAATGACCTAGCTTACCCTACTGATACCGTATCAGAGTGGCAGGGTGGGGTGGGGGGTGGTTCTGGGCTCAGATGGTTTGAAACGGTGCCTGAAACGCTTTCACAGCTGCGTGGTCATATCCGGGATTGGTTTATTGGTTTTGCAGAGGCCTCTGTTGTGACCTTGCATCGCCACTGGGGGTTTACTTACTTAGCAGCTAACGTTCACCCAAAATCATCTTTACACACTGTTCCTCTCACCTTAGATGCCGTACCGTGTCCTAAACCACCTCCTGAGACCTTCTTTAGGTTCTATGAGAGGACGTTTGGTGATGTAAATGATTAGGCTAATTATTCTAGCCTTTGTTAGCGATGTTAGCCTCTCAGTTCTAAACTCAAAACAATTATGTTTTCAGACTAAATTCTTGTGAACACTTTATTTGAAGGCTAACAAAAAAGGGTTCTTTGTAACAAGAGTGGAAGCACTTTGGGTGATAAACAGAACCATATTTTATCATTCAGAAGAATTATTAGCAGTATTAGCAGTTAGCAGTAAAGTGGTTCTTTGGCTAGTTATGGTTCTGTGTATAAACACTGACTTCACAAAGACTAAACCTTCTCACCTTCAAATGATCTGCTAATGCTAAAGTTTTTTATTTTTGTCTCTCACAGACATGCAATATATATTAGATCAGTCAATAAATAAGTGATGTCTAATATTTGTGTCTCATATGTTTGATATTTGTTCTTTTTATCTACTTTTAGAAATTGTCTGACAATCTGATGAAATTTTAAGTCAAATTCATGCAGAAATGTAGAAACTTCTAAGGGCTCAGGACACCGTATGACTTACAGTGAGCTTTAAAAATCAATAAATACTTGTGTAGCTGAATGCTATGTCCGCCATCTTGGATGCATCAACTTGTCACTAGTCGCGTTTCCATTGCAGTTTTGCACAAAACTTTATCGATATTCTGTTTTGTTAAAAAAACTATTCGACAAAACAAGTTTCACAGTTGTGGTGTTTCCATTAAATGTGAAATACTTTTATAAAATCACGTGTGAATATGTTTGTTCTCGTGATAAGTCATTACAAACATGGCGGCAGTGGATGTAAACACATACTTCAGCTTTATACATACTGCTACCACGGCACTAGCGCTCATCATCAGCCATCAGAGGAGACGGAGACTTATCGAGGCTTTGGAGTGACAAGCCCCTTATACTTGGGAGCGGCTACGTATGCGGCGTTTTTGGGAAACTGTAGTCGATGGTTTTACAGAAGAGCTGTGGATTCAACATTTTAGAATGACACACTCAACTTTTAATGAACTTTGTGATGCTGTGAGATCTCTAGTGGAGCAGCTGCACATTGTCCAAGGATTCTCCTCGTTATTCCAAATATGCCGCGCCATCTTCATCCTCGCACTTTCTGTTGTCTTCTTCGTCGTCTTTTTCACCAATAGAAACGTCCGGTTGTTGATCACGTGACTCCCTTGATGCGAAAAAAGTCTGTTCGAGTGTTTCCATTACACTTTTGTGATATAAACCAATTTGGATACGACTGATAAACCACCTCATCTTAGCGCAAAAGACTTTTATCAAAAAACCTGAGTTTTTTCAAAATTGTTGTTTTTCCATTAAACACATTTTTATTCTCAATTCTAATTTTCGATATTTCATGGTCAATGGAAACGTGACTACTGAGACCATTAAAATCTGGATGAGCTTTGAGAGCTGAGAGAAGTACCTGTGATGTATTTTTTACATAAACAACTGGACTAAATGTAGGTGACTACTGAGGTCTAGTATTTGTTAGTGGGGTTAGCTTTTGAGCTCAGCTCGTATACATCTGAGATAAGTAAACATGTGAATGAAAGAGCCCCTAAACATTCAATTAAAAAACAAACTTTCACAAATGACCATAAAACTGAATTCAAATGCTTTTAATACATCGTTTTAAAATAATATTCTTCTGAAGTAACATTCAAATTCTCCAACTTTAGCACAAATAGGGGTGTAATGATACGTGGTGACATGATACATTGTGAGAGAAAATGTGATGATTTACATCAGTTTTGGATTGCATTGGATAAGATCACGTGCATTCTGTTAATTATGCCATTAAATGCAATTGCACTGTTTGACCAGTAGAGGTTGCAACTTGCCACTCCTATACACCCATACTTTTTAGCCTCCTTGGTAGCCTCACAGCTTATTTCATTCTACAATGGAAACTGGATTCTTTTAGCTTAATATTTTCAATTATTCATGATTTAGGAATAATAAAGAATTGTTTTCTGGTTATATAAGATATGCTGAATCTACAACTGTACATTTTGTTTGGTAAACAATATATACATTTACAAAAAACTGCATTGTTTTGCATTGTTTACACTTCAGAAATAAAAATGGAATGTCTCAGTATTTTTCATTCAAACATTCTTTAATATATTTCGCAAAAGCAATATTGTGAATCTACCCTGATAGCAAACATGTAATGACCCAATTCTGGCCAACACATACTACTTTATTTGGCCCAAATACCAACCTGGAATGACAGTGATGACTTTATATGGGTTTGGAAACACAGCATGACTTTAACCCAAACTAAAGTAAAAATCAGGGATGATACAGTTGACTACAGTTGGGCCAATTCTAGCCCAAAATATAATTAATTTGACATTTATATGTAGTCCAGAGTTTAGCCTTACTTTAAACATGACTGCTACAGCTGGGACAGTTTTAGCTCAATATGTAATTGACTTCCCTTAACTGGGACTTATTTGGTCCATAATTATCTGTCCATAAAGTATCAATCGACAGTGTCAGTAGACCCAGTTTACTGCAAGATTGAGAATAAATTACTTAATTGGTCCGTATTTGGTCCAGAATAGTCTACTATGTAAATAGTATTGGACAAATGCCTTAAGTAGGCTGTATTTGGTCCAGAACTGCCAGCTATGTAGGCCGTATTTGAGGAAAGCAAATTAATTTGGCCATATTTGTCTGCCATTTGGACAGTATCATGAATTAAATCAAATTGTGCACAGTGTACCATTACACCCCTAAAACCCTGTCTCGTTAAACTACATTGTTTGTAACCTTGACGTCTTTAAATTGTGCAATACAAGTTTTGCCCCTTTATCCCACATGTAGTCAGTTAGCTGTTTGATTCCAAGTGTTTCAGATTTTTTTGTCATAAAAAGGAGGAAAAACTGTATAAATTCACATTAAAATGAATAAAACACCTTTTTGTCTATGTTAAAAATAAAGACATATATAAATTATTAAATTATAAAATAACATTCATAAACATTGCATGTCTGCTCTTGTTCTGGAGTCTGTTGACACTTGTCCTGAGTCTGATATGGATGTGTTATAAATGTGTAATAACTATGTGGTAAATGTACGATGCTATGTTAATAGAGTCTATAACGCCGTCACTTTAAGGATCACTGGAGTGGCCAAGACTTTTTCTCCGCTCTCATTGGCTACAACAGGGCTGTCGTCCATTTCCATCTTGCAGTCCTTCTTATCCAGAGACCCCGCCTCCTCGTCCCCGGGAGCGATGACTTGGCAGCACTTGCAGCAGCAGCAGCAACGGGCAGTGAACGCAGTCACCATCCGGTCCCAGGGCTGCAGGGAATGTGCCCAGAGTGGGAGGAAGTCCCAGTTCTGGAGACATTTCGGGAGCAAGTGAGGCCAGCGAGACTGCATGAGGTTAATGATGATCACAAACAGCAGCAACAGCGCCACCGGCAGGAGGACGCCCAGCAGTGCAGCCAGGCCAGCCAGAGACAGGCCAAAAACCAGCAACGGGACGAAGAAAAAGCAGAAAACAACGTAGAAAATTGCAAACCAGCGGTAACGAGCCGTCACGTTGCCCAGAGATTTGGCCAGCACAATGGGGATGCGCATGAATGGTAGGACGTACCACAGCACAATGCCCGAGATGTTGAAGAAAAGATGAACCAGAGCAATCTGGAAAGAAACGAGGGAACATGTTAGCACTTATCCTACAAAATCAAGGTAAAAAGTACAATTACCCCAAGCACAGTCGATCAGCCAATGTAGCTAATATGTAATGGCCAGCTAGCATAGCTGCCAAGAAGTATTGTAAAAGCACAAGCCCCAAACACAGTCAATCTGCTGAGACATACTTTTTGAGTTTTAAACTGGAGCTATGAGGCTAATATAGCTACTAAGACGTTTGAAGCTAGCATAGCTAGCAAGTAGCATTATATAAGATACATGTTTATGTTAAGTAAACTAAAATGTGTTTTTGCACTGTATGAATATCCCATCATCTATAAAAATGGATAATGTTATGTTTCATGATGGCAGTTAGCATGATGCTAACTGGAGAGGTATACCTATAGTGTATATCTATAGTGTATATAGCTATAGCCTCATAGCTAAGTTTAACTCTTAACCGCCCATGACTCCAACATCTCCTCCTCATGTTCAAAGCTTTATTACTTTCTTATTGTCTAAGCTCCGCCCAAAAGGGAGGAGTCATTTGAAAGCTGCAAATGAAAGATTCTGCTTCTAAATCACGTGATGAAGTTTATTGTTATTTGAGTCCCAAACAAATAGATATGAGCACTCAATGGAAGGGCACCCTCTTATGGTACAAATGTGAACCTAAAGTTCAACCTAAAGTCCCTTCAGTGCTGTGCAGCTTCTGCATTTTTAGTGTCAACGTTAAAAGTATAGAAGCCATCTATAGGCCCAAGTACTTCTGGTCAGACTTCATCTGTGTGAATAAGTTTTTATGTATTTATTGTGTGGGTCACCTGTAATGAATTGGTCAGTGTTTCTCCAGGACTGGCCAGAGCTGCTAGTAAAGCTGTGGTGGTCGTTCCAATGTTGGATCCCAAAGACAGTGGATAGGCTCTCTCGATGCTTATAACCCCGATACCTACAAACATGCACACAATTTTTACTTATTATTATTATTATTATTATTATTATTATTATTATTATTATTATTATTATTATGCAAATTAAACAATATTAAATCACAAATAAATTAAAATTGACATAAAAATGCTTGAATTACACTGAAGATATGTGTGGTGAAAGCTCCTTGCAGCTCCACCCACTGTAAAATGTATCAGAAACTTCTCTCTTGTAGCTCTACCCACTGATCATTTGATCAGAAACCCCTCTCTTGTAGCTCTACCCACTGTCCACTTTATTAGAAACCCCTCTATTGCAGCTCCACCCACTGTCTACTTTATCAGAAACCTCTCTCTTGTAACTCCACCCACTGTCCACTTTATTAGAAACCTCTCTCTTGTAACTCCACCCACTGTTCACTTTATCAAAAACCTCTCTTTTAGCTCCACCCAAGGTCCACTTTATTAGAAACCTCTCTTGTAGCTCCACCCACTATCCACTTTTTCAGAAACCCCTCTCCTGTAGCTCCACCCACTGTTCACTTTAACAGAAACTCTTCACTTGTAGCTCCACCCACTGTTCACTTTATCAGAAACCCCTCTCTTCTAGCTCCACCTAGGTGTAGTAAGAGACTGTAGCTCATCTGTGGGTGTTGTCCATCATCTAGTTCATTGCTAAGTCTGTTACACTTGTACCACCAGACACCCTGCCACAATACTTCCATGTCAGCCTCACTGCTGTGGTCCACCAATCAAATATTGGGAAAATCAGGTCCTGTGGAATAAAAGCAGGGGTGTTTTAGTGACACTGACCTACTAAAGGTGTAATAGCTGAGGTAAAGACAGAGCTGCTCTGGACAATGAAGGTCATTCCTGCTCCCACCAAAATGGCCAGATATCCAGTCAACCATGCTAATGGAAATGGAAAGTCTGCACACAAAAGAAAACCAGAACATTCACAACTGACTCAAACCCAATTCCCATTTCTGTAGTAACACGGTAGTTCCATTGTTACCCTGCACTCGTTTCCATGACATCACTACCATGAATTATGAGAAGACAGCGAACCAAAATTGACCATAATTCCAAAAAGGTATTCAGGAACACTCTATCCGCAGTAAAGTATGGTGGAGGAAGCTTTGTGCCACGAGGCTGTTTCTCTACATTTGGAACCAAAGTTTTAGTGAAAGTGTGGAATTTTGAGTCAGTTTTGGCACAAAACCTTCAGGCTTCTGATAGAAAGCTCAGGATGTTAAGAAATTTCACATTTCAGCATGACAAGGACCCAAAGTATACTTCTAAATGAGATAAACATCTATTTGTTCTAAGCATCACTGTAACAAAACACCTCTGGTACCCAAACTCTTCTCACAGTGGAACCTGACCTGTGTTGATAATCTTCTTAATGACCACAGCGACCTGACCCTTCAGCATGGAGTTTAGGAGTTTAACGATGCAGATCAGGCAGGAGCACAGCACCAGCAGAGACAGGGCCAGCAGGATTAACCCAATCGCCAGGTCTGGCAGGTTAACGTCCACAAAGATATGATGACCTGAGGGCAGAGATCGAAAGCAAGATATGTAGCTAATCATCTCACGGTCACAGATATATATAAACACCCCTGTTAAGACGCCAGGTTTCTGTGATTTAAAAATGATGAATCAAACAGCTTACAAAGCATAAAAGGTCAGAAGGGTACAACAAATGTCAAAGACATATACCATTTAAAACAATGAAGATAGACGTCAAAAAGTGGATAAAAATCACAAAACAAGAAGTGGACACCTTTCCAAAATTGCTGAAAAGAAGAAAACTGGTCTGGGAAGCTGTAGGAACTTTTGGCAAGTACTGGTTGTGTAGTACTTGTCACAATCTCATATTCCTTAGATGTCTGGGCTGTGGGGTAGGGTGGCAAGATGGAAGCCATTTCCTAAAAAGACAATCCTAGTTAGATTTAGCAAAAACCTATGTGACCTTGCCCCACCGAACCCCTCAGCCAAGGAAAGATGGGGTCACTGGTCAGTTTGCCAGAAAGGCTGTGGATTCCTGGGGAAATAACACTCCCCACTTAAAGAGATGTGGAAATGTCCACAATAGTGTTTCAAAGCCAGGTAAGACTTTACCTACTGTTTCCATTCTGTTTGTCTAGTGTTTCCTTTGTTCTGTTTATACACACCATGTAAATAAACAACATGAAAACCTGCTTGTGAATGAACCTTTTGTACTTAAACGAGACTTAAAATGCCCTCAAAGAAGACTACAGTGACCATGCAGGGTGATGATCTTTTGGAAGCAAACGCGACACACAATTTTCCTTCGACAATGACATGGGCGTGTCTGGCATCAACCATGTTTGTTATCTGCACCAGAGCAGAAGAGTAAAGACAAAGCATTGCATAAAGACATCGCTCGACAGGACCAACATTGGAAAGCAATGCAACATCAGGAATACAATAGGAATACAATAGGAAGTTTGACAAAGCACACACTCTTCTTGTGGCGAGGCGAGGGAACATGGCAACCCAAGGCCACATCTTAAGGAATACTCAAGCTATGCCGGCACGTATGAATATACTTCAAGTTTGCCAAGTGTGTAAGAAAACCTGTTATGGTCTGATGAGACCAAGGTTGAACGCTTTGGCCAAAAGGTCATTCCAACACTGCATCACTGAAAGAACGTCTGTGAAACATGGTGGAGGAAGCTTTATACTTTGGGGCTGTTTTTCTGCAGCTATAAACTGGGGAATGTGGTGGAGGTGGAGGGAATTATGAACAGTTCTAAATATAAATTTTGGCACAAAACCTTCAGGCTGATAGACTCCAAAAAGTGTGAGTACTGTCATAAATTGTAACATTTGATGTTTCATCTTGGTGTCATTTTTTAAACCTGGCACCCTTTAACAGGGGTGTGTACTTTTTATTTAAACTGTAGAACTGTGCCTAAGCTAAAATGAGATGTTAAACTTTTAAAATGACTTTTAAAGTATGAGATGCTGAGATTTAAAAAAAAATACATAAGCTTTGTTGTTCCTACACCAGTGGTCATTGGCCAGTTTGGGTGGTTGTTTGGCATCCTGCAAATCGTATCTTTTGTGATGAGTGAAAGCGTTAACGTTTATGATGTACTGATCTTCTCAAAATCAGTTTAATGGTAAGTGTTTAGATTTACTGCTCACTACTGAATCTGTTTGTTGGCTGATTTGGAGAACACATTACACGAAGAACACGTTACTCACATTTCTGAATATTTATGGTTTCGGACACGTTCTTCCATTCCCAGCAGGGGGCGCTGGTGCAGTTGATTATGGTCATATTCTGGAGAGTCTGGAACATGAAACATGAAATATATACATGAGAAAAACACTCATTTAAAGAAAACCTGTCCTGAAGGTTTCCAGGTAGCATTTCACACAGCCTAGCTAATTACCATATTAGCTATACTATTTGGACAAAAGTATTGGGACATCTGCTATTCATTAAGATTAAGAGCTTGTCCTGCCTTTGCTGGAGTCTCCACTGTCGGAAGACTTTCTGTGCTGTAAGGTTTGATTACATTCAGCTACAAGAGCATCAGGATGTTGGATTAGCACCACCACCTCATCCCCAAGGTACTAGATAGAGCAGAGAACACTGCTCCACAGCTCAATGCTGTGCCCTCTAACTCACATCTGGCATTAGACACGGTGCCAACAGTTTCATGTATAGTCTTATTCTATTGGCAGAATTTCTCTACAGGGACTAGACAAACTGTGTGCCCATCTGTACAACTTAAAGTAGCTGAATACATTCATTAGAAGGGCTGTCCACAAACCTTTGGACACATAATGTAGCTGTTTGTCAAATTGTTTCACTGTGATATTTGTAATATTTAATATTTACATATTTCTGTTACTTATTCAGAGTCCAAATTTAAAACTAGAGTTACCCATGCTAACAAACACTAGAACTCAATAGTCACCTAAATCATCCATCAATCAATCAATCAATCAATCAATCACCTATATTTAAATTTGGGGTATATTGAGGGTATCCCTCATCTACAATATATCTGAGATAATACATCAAATGAAAAGACAAGTCTATATAATTACAGACAAGATAAAATATATCAAGATAATTTAGAGATGATGGCAATTTGATCTAAAAAAATCAATTAAACCAGCTCAAATAGTAAAAGTGATAAGCAGACAAAAGGCTAAAATATAAATAAAATTAATAATACAATAAAAACATTAAATAAAAATAAAATCAGGTCTTCAGGAATAATTAAAATTATAAGAAATAAATAGAGAAAAGTAGCTAAAATAAAAGTAAAAGTATAACTAAAACAGATCTGAATAAAATATAATAATAATAATAATAATAATAATAATAATAATAATAATAATAATAATAAATAAAATAAGAAAAAAAAATAAGTCCATTAAAACAGTGACAAACTGAATGGAGTTGGTTTGAGATAAGAGTTTAAAATGATGAAGTGACTCCAGTGAGCAGAGCTTTAGAGTCACCTGTAGTGAGTTCCAGCTCACTGGTGCACTGGAGCTAAAAGCAGATTTTAAAAATGTAACTCATACCTGACCCAGATTGTAATGGTGTGACAGACTAGGAGGTGTGGTTCACAGTCAGATTAATAAAAGCTCAGACAGGCACTTCAGACAGCGGCAAGGCTTATAGAAGACTGATCACTAAAATTGATTCTAGATCTAAGATTTGCCTAAAATAGAAGCATTCAGCATTCAATTTGTGTTTTGTATTACTTTTTTATTACTTTTTTATTCTGTATTTATTTTTACAGAAATGTCAACAGTTTAGGTGACTATTGAGTTGTACTGTTTGTTAGCAACATTAGCAGCTCTAGTTGTTAACTTAAGAAGCCAAATTGAAACTAAAACATACAATTTTTAGGTATTAGGATATTCAGAATATTAATATTTATTACCGTATTTGAAGATGTTTTACACCATATTTTGATGAGGCTTTTATTCTTGGCTTCTTGATCTCCAGTAGCGATTCCACTGATGACCGACTCGTCCAGCTACAACAGAGAAACACCAAAAAAATACACTTTTACAATTAAAAAATGTTTCTAACCATTAAAGTATCAGTATCAGCTAAAAATCACTCAGATAACGTCTTAGGCTCCATCATGATCCAGGAAAGGTACTGACCCAGTCACAGGAAAGGTACTGACCCAGTCACAGGAATGATATTGATGCAGTGGTGAGAAAAGTACTGACCCAGTCAAAGGGAATATACTAACTGACCCAGTCACAGGAAAGGTACTTACCCAGTCACAGGAAAGATAGTGACTCAGCCACAGGAAAGATACTGACCCATATTGGTGAAATAACAGCACATATGTGTTATTAGTACCTCTATGATGGATTGCGTGAGTGGGTCGGTGATGACGTTGAGCAGAGCTGGGGCGTTCTCTCCAGATTGGATGTTAAAACTTCTCACTATGAGCTCAGTGAGACGGTACAGGTAACCTGTAGCAATTTCTAATGGCAACAGAACAAACACCGACAGCCAGTTGAAGAAGTCGTGCACTGTTGCACCGGCAAACGCCCTGAAAAGACCACCACAAATGTACACAGTCAAACTATGAGGCAAATGTAGCTAACAAGTAACTTAAGTACTTCAAAGTTGCCATAACTGAAAGTAACTTAATTACTGTTAAACTAATGTAACTATCAAGTAACTTACTACACGGCCAATGTAACTAACAAGCAAATTAATTACTATAAAGCTAATATAACTAACAAATAACTTACTTACTATGCAGCTAATGTAGCTAACAAGCAAATTAATTACTATAAAGCTAATGTAACTAACAAGTAACTTACTACACAACCAATGTAGCTAGCAAGCAAATTAATTATTATAAAGCTAATGTAACTAACAAGTAACTTACTTGCTACACAGCCAATGTAACTAACAAGCAAATTAATTACTATAAAGCTAATGTAACTAACAAGTAACTTACTTGCTACACAGTCAATGTAACTAACAAGCAAATTAATTACTACACAGCTAATGTAACTAACAAGTAGCTTACTAACTACACAGCCAATGTAACTAACAAGCAAATTAATTACTATAAAACTAATGTAACTAACAAGTAACTTACTTACTTTGCAGCTAATGTAACTAACAAGCAAATTAATTACTATGCAGTTAATGTAACTAAGTAACTTAAGTACTACAAAGTTGCTGTAACTAAAAAGTAACTTAATTACTATAAAACTAATGTAACTAACAACTAACTGAATGAACAGTCTGACCTGCGGAACTTGCTACGGTCTCCTGCCTGTGTCATGGCCACCACTGTGTTGGTGACAGACGTCCCAATGTTGGTGCCCATGATGATGGGCACAGCTGTGGGCACCTGCAGCACTGTGGGAGGAAGGGGTCATCATCATCATCACTAACCTTGTGCAAAGGGTCTATAGTCTATAAATTAATTGTGTTAATTAATGATATGATTCAATATTTATTGATGATAATAATATTAATTAAAATAAACAATCATTTTGTGCTGCTGAATCACTTATCATTGTGATGCGATGAATCATTTTTGAGTTTTTGTGATGTAATGAAGCGCTTAGCCCAATGTGTGTTCTGGTCTTGATCATCATCATCATCATCATTTATGTTCCTCATTTTGGTGAGAACTTACATCCAGAGGAGACCATGCTGACCACTATAGAAGAGGATGTGCTGGAGCTCTGGACCAGCAGAGTGACCAAAACTCCAATGACCAGTCCAGCCAGAGGGTTAGACAGCACCTCATTCTCCTGGAAAATATCTCCAGCCGCCTTCCCTAACAAACACACGTTTGGTTGGAGATATTACTGAACATATATATGTGGGAGGAGCTATGAAATGACATTTATATGTGGGAGGGGCTATGAACAAACACATTAGTATGTTCATAAATTATCCAGTAAATGTATTTGTGTGAGTGTATGTGTGTGTATGTTTACCTCCTACTAACTGAAACGCTGAACTGAGGATGTCCAGAGAACAAACAAACAGATACAGTAAACCGAGGAGTATCACCAACTTTAACACTGAATTACACACTCTCAGTACCTTCCCTTTAACATCTAAATCTGAGAGAGAGAGAGAGAGAGAGAGATGAACATTACTGGAATGTACTTACACTGTACATCTGTACCTACACAGAGAGTGGGCGTGGCCTAATTCTTAAGTCTAAGAGACTCTCCAGGTCTTTATCTCATACTGTGTCATACAAGTTATCTCATACTGTGTCTACAGTCTGAATAAATAAAAACATTGTTTATAGTGAGATGATGGTGTAATAATGTATCTGTGATACCTGCCCACTTGACCCCATTGTCCTGAAGCTCCGGCAGGTCCCAGGGATCCTCCTCTCCCTCCGGTTCAGCCTGAATGAGAGCTACAGTAGAAACAGCAGGACCAAAAGAGACTGACCTGTTTTTCTGAACTGAGAGAGAGAGAGAGTTGAAGTGATCAACAAGAACAGTGGAGCTACTCATCACTGAGCCCTTTTTTTTAACACTTTGATTTCTTTGTTTTTAGGGTTTTTTGAGCTATGGTCTTAAACTTCTGATCAGCTGATGAACAGCCTGTTTCAGTTAATTGTTGTTTTCAAAAAATTCCCTGCTCAAAAGTTTTTGTCTCTGGCACCCATTTCTTCTTTAGCATTGTGAAGCTCTACTTAGAACCTTCTTAAGATCCAACAGTGCAAAATGCAAATTCTTGCCATTTTTAACTGGTCTTAAGATTTTTATCAGGAGTGTATTATATAATAATGCTTTCAAAATGTAACGGGCCATCTATCCATCCATCTTCTTCTGCTTATCTGTGTCCGGGCTGTGAGGGTAACAACCCAAGCAAGGTCACCTCTTCTAGCTCATATGGGAGGATTCCCAGGCCAGCTGATCTTTCCAGTGTGTCCTGGATCTTCCCCAGGGTCTCCTACCAGCCAGCTGGACATGCCAGGAACACCTCACCAGGGAGGCATTGAGTAGGCATCCTAACTGGGTGCCCAAACCACCTCAACTGGCTTCAAAAGCTCTACTCTGAGTCTTATCCGGATGTCCGAAATCTTCACCCTACACAGTAAATCTGCCATTGTTAATTCAACACTATTAGAGTTAAATTAACACTGGGAGTGTTACATTTTGACACCCTCAGTGTTAATTTAACTCTAATAGTGTTGATTTAACACTGGCATATTTACTGTGTATCTCTAAGGAGAGTCCGAACACCCTACAGTTAAAGCTAATTTCAGATCTCCTTCTTTCAGTCATTACCCAAATTTCAGGACCAGGAACAAAGACTGACCAGTAAACAGAGGATCAGTTCTCTCTTCACAGACCAGTGCAGAGACTAACCTCTCAAATATCACAAATTTCACAGTAAAGGTTTGAGACTTTACAGCCGTTGTTTAATAAGACATGTTTAAAGAATAGAAGTGTGTATTTGATGGTCTTGTAGAGTAAAGATGTGCATTATGAGTGCAGTCTTGAGCCCGTCCAACAGCATCTTCACATCAGTTTAATGTATGCAGCACCTTTACGCAACACTTTAAGCAATCAGCAACAACATGAACTGTATCCATGCCTGTTTACAGCTCAAATATCAATTACTCTATCTGTATTCAGACTTAATCCAGAAGGGGGCGTGGCCTAAGTGAACTATAAAGATAAACAGAAGCTCACCACTACAGACAGACAATTCAGACAGCATCAATGTTGGTGGAAGGCTGATCTTATTTCTCATCAGCACTAAAACTGACTCTAAATCAGCACTTCCTGCTCAAAGATGGCTGACGCAGCATTCAGCTACACAAGTTTTTGTTATTGTTTATAGTTCACAGCAAGTCTGACTGTGTCCTAAATTACATCCACTATCATGTGACATGTTTAAAGGCTGTAAAATGATGACTGATTAACATGATGGTTTTTAGTAAATAAACTCACACAAACATCATAAATGGGATTTCATTAAAAATAAAATGTCAATATAGAAAGAGAACATTAAATATGAAATTTAAAACTCCATGTACCATCCAGCCCATCTGAATGATGCTCCTCTGAGGTCTCTTCACAGTCTGGCCGAGGAGCCATGGTCTGTAAACAGAGAGAGAAGGATTTAAAAAACATTTAAAAATAAATAAATAAATAAATAAAAATCCATTACTTTTTCACTGAATAAAGTGAATTCAAGATACCCAGCATAAGAAGAGGTGCTAACCCACTGACCATCCACTGTAGCATAGTAATACAATCAACCCTAGTGAATTTGTAAGTGCACTGAAATTCACCCTCAGAGACCTGCACATGTAGCACCATAAAACCCCAAAGCCCGAGCCTCAGTTACACGGGACAGTATTGATCAGTCTGTACAGCGTGTGGTCAGATTTTTCCATCTGACCGCTCTGAGTGAGTTTTCCATAATCACAGTGCAAGACCACGTCTGACCACAGCGGTTACAGTTAAAAAAACATAACACTGTTTATTAGTTACAGCGCTAATATAACAAAATGTAACTTTATCAGTAAGCACTAATATAACAAAATGTAACTTTATCAGTAACATTGCTAATGTAATAAAACATAACTTTATCAGTAACAGCGCTAATATAACAAAATGTAACTTTATCTGTAAGCACTAATATTACAAAATGTAACTTTATCAGTAAGCACTAATATTACAAAATGTTACTTTATCAGTAAAATTGCTAATGTAACAAAACATAACTTTATCAGTAAGCACTAATATAACAAAATGTAACTTTATCAGTAAGCACTAATATAACAAAACATAACTTTATCTGTAACTGTTAATGTAACAAAACATAACTTTATCAATAAGCACTAATATAACAAAATGTAACTTTATCAGTAAGCACTAATATTACAAAATGTAACTTTATCAGTAAGCACTAATATTACAAAATGTAACTTTATCAGTAACATTGCTAATGCAACAAAACATAACTTTATCAGTAAGCACTAATATAACAAAATGTAACTATCAGTAAGCACTAATATAACACAACGTAACTTTATCTGTAACACTGTTAATGTAACAAAATGTAACTTTATCAGTAAGCACTAATATTACAAAATGTAACTTTATCAGTAAGCACTAATATTACAAAATGTAACTTTATCAGTAAGCACTAATATTACAAAATGTAACTATCAGTAACAGTGCTAATATAAAGAAATGTAACTTTATCTGTAACACTGCTAATGTAACAAAACATAACTTTATCAGTAAGCACTAAAATAACAAAACGTAACTTTATCAGTAAGCACTAATATAACAAAATGTAACTTTATCAGTAACAGCGCTAATATAACAAAATGTAACTATCAGAAACAGTGCTAATATAAAAAAATGTAACTTTATCAGAAACAGTGCTAATATAACAAAACGTAACTTTATCAGTAACAGCGCTAATATAACAAAATGTAACTTTATCAGTAAGCACTAATATAACAAAATGTAACTTTATCAGTAACAGTGCTAATATAACAAAACATAACTTTATCAGTAAGCACTAAAATAACAAAACGTAACTTTATCAGTAAGCACTAATATAACAAAATGTAACTTTATCAGTAACAGCACTAATATAAAGAAATGTAACTTTATCTGTAACACTGCTAATGTAACAAAACATAACTTTATCAGTAAGCACTAATATAGCAAAACATAACTTTATCAGTAACAGCGCTAATATAACAAAATGTTACTTTATCAGTAACAGCGCTAATATAACAAAATGTAACTTTATCAGTAAGCACTAATATAACAAAATATAACTTTATCAGTAACAGCACTAATATAAAGAAATGTAACTTTATCTGTAACACTGCTAATGTAACAAAACATAACTTTATCAGTAAGCACTAATATAACAAAACATAACTTTATCAGTAACAGCGCTAATATAACAAAATGTTACTTTATCAGTAACAGCACTAATATAACAAAATGTAACTTTATCAGTAAGCACTAATATAACAAAATATAACTTTATCAGTAAGCACTAATAAAACAAAATGTAACTTTATCAGTAACAGCGCTAATATAACAAAATGTAACTTTATCAGAAACAGTGCTAATATAACAAAACATAACTTTATCAGTAACAGCGCTAATATAACAAAATGTTACTTTATCAGTAACAGCGCTAATATAACAAAATGTAACTTTATCAGTAAGCACTAATATAACAAAATATAACTTTATCAGTAAGCACTAATAAAACAAAATGTAACTTTATCAGTAACAGCGCTAATATAACAAAATGTAACTATCAGAAACAGTGCTAATATAACAAAATGTAACTTTATCAGAAACAGTGCTAATATAACAAAACGTAACTTTATCAGTAACAGCGCTAATATAACAAAATGTAACTTTATCAGTAAGCACTAATATAACAAAATATAACTTTATCAGTAACAGCGCTAATATAACAAAATGTAACTTTATCAGTAACAGCGCTAATATAACAAAATGTAACTTTATCAGAAACAGTGCTAATATAACAAAATGTAACTTTATCAGAAACAGTGCTAATATAACAAAACGTAACTTTATCAGTAACAGCGCTAATATAACAAAATGTAACTTTATCAGTAAGCACTAATATAACAAAATGTAACTTTATCAGTAACAGTGCTAATATAACAAAATGTAACTTTATCAGTAAGCACTAATATTACAAAATGTAACTTTATCAGTAGCAGCGATAATGTAACAAAATGTAACTTTATCAGTAACAGCGCTAATATAACAAAATGTAACTTTATCAGTAAGCGCTAATATAACAAAATGTAACTTTATCAGTAAGCACTAATATTACAAAATGTAACTTTATCAGTAACAGCGATAATGTAACAAATGGAATTTTATCACTAACAGTGCTAATGTAACAAATGTAACTTTATCAGTAACAACGCTAATGTAACAAATGTAACTTTATCTGTAACAGCACTAATGTAACAAAACAACTTTATTAGTAACAGCACTAATATAACAAAATGTAACTTTATCAGTAACACTGCTAATGTAACAAAACATAACTTTATATTATACTGAATATGAATATAATGACTTATGTAAATATACATTTAAACAGTAAAGGGAAACACTGTGTTTAGTAGTGTGTTAAGCTGTGTGTTGACAGTACTTACCTTCACTGCTCCGTCTGTGTCTGCTGACCTGCTCCAGGTGAGACAGACCACCATAAAATAACCTGCTTTGAAAAGGGACGGTTTGGTAAAAATCCAAATTTAAAATAATTCTTCTGTCAGTGTTTTTTTTAGTGTGTGTCCATTAGCTTTTTTACCATTAACTTTTCACATTAGCATAACAAAAGCACACACACAGTGTGTCAGGAAGAGGCACACACACCTACTTAGGCTAACACACACCTGTTCAGGTAAATTATTTGGTTTAATACAAAATTCCTTTTTAGGAGTGTGTGTGGTGTGTGTGTGCGTTTGTGTGTGAGAGAGTGTTTTATAGTCAGTCACAGAGGATTCCCTCATTGAACTATTGACCACACCAACACTACAGTGAATGGGCGGAGCTCTGAACATTTATTGATTAGCAGCTACATGAAAGGGTCCATATCCTGCATTTGTCTTGTGCTTGATTTAGTCACTCTGAGATCTGCAGACAGACAGACAGACAAACAGACAGACAAGACAGACAGACAGACAGACAGACAGAGACAGACAGACAGACAAGACAGAGACAGACAGACAAGACAGAGACAGACAAACAGACAGAGACAGACAGATGGAGACAGACAGACAGACAGAGACAGACAGATGGAGACAGACAGACAGACAAGACAGAGAAAGACATACAGATAGACAGAGAGGGACAGACAGACAGACAAGACAGAGACAGACAGACAGAGACAGACATACAGACATACAGACAGGCAGACAGACAAACAGACAGACAGACAGAGACAGACATACAGACAGACAGACAGGCAGACAGACATACAGACAGACAGACAAACAGACAGACAGATAGATTTTGGTGAGCATCGTTATATAGAAGAATCTGTGTGTGTGTGTGTGTGTGTGTGTGTGTGTGTGTGTGTGTGTGTGTGTGTGTGTGTGTGTGTGTGTGTGTGTATCTAGGCCACTGACTGGTTCTCCTGGTCACTTGACCCTACAGTATCAGTGTACAGATCATTAAACACATGGGATAAATAAAATGCATTGATTGTACGTTTGTGGAAACCTTAATGTTTCCATTTCAGACAGGAAGTTAACGTCTTACTAGAAACACCATTAGACATATTATTATGAGAATGATACATTAATAACTTTACGTTATTTTAATACCTTTATTCAACACATTAATTGTGTATTATTAGTAATTAAGGATTAATATCCACTGAATATAAACTGTTGAATTAGAAGAGAGGCAGACCATTAACAGCGCTGGGCTTATTTGTGTGGTTTTGCTGCCACCTGGTGGTCAAATAGGAAAACATACTGCATTACCGCCATTCAGCCAGTAGATGGCAATGAGTCACGTGGTCACCTTGAACAGCGTGGTGGAGAGGTCCTGACATTAGTGCTGGCGTTTGTGTTCAGATTGAGCCAGTTGTAGAAATGGACCAGTCATCTTCACCAGCACCAGAACCAGCTGGAGAGAGTGCCACCCTATCAGCAGGGCACAGAGGGCACTCACAGTCACGGGTAAAGCTCGGTGTCTTGTGAAACGCTGCTTGTGTGTATTTATAGACACGTTTGGACGTCTGGTTCCATTGACCACCGTTGTAAAGAGTCTGTTTACAGACACTGACGTGGTGGTGGTGTGTTAGAGTGGATCAAACCCAGCAGAGCACATCTAAAAGGTGGACCAACAAGGATAGGCGTGTCTAAGTGCGTTTAACATGTCTAGCAGCTGTAACACACCACCACCACGTCAGGGTTACTGTGAGAAGCAGGTGGACTACAGTCTGTAGTTGTAGTACTACCACGTGCACCTAAAGCTAGGTCTGCGGAGCTCACCTGGACAAGCCCACGTCTGTGTACCTAAAAAAGTGGCCAGTGTGTGTATATTTTGTCTAGAAGGAGAATCCCAAACTATCATAACACAGTTTCATAACCATTTCGTTTGTTTTGAAGACTTCAGACGTCTGGTTACCATCAAAACCAGTGT
>BRDA01006769.1:36992-50075 GCA_036984385.1 Crenuchus spilurus
TGAGCTAACAAAGGCATGGATTGCTTTTTCGAGATCACTCTGGTTCAGGAAGGGTTTCACCTTGGCAAGGAAGCAAAGCTGATGGAAGCTTGTCTTCACAACAGAATTCACCTGTAAGTCCAATTTCAGACTTGATTCCAACTTTACCCCCAGATTTTTAACCACCTGACTACAGTGGGGGGATAAAGCACCAAGACTGGGTGTAACTATATCCAACAGGTATGATGCGCCAAACAGGATACATTCAGTCGTGCTCTCATTCAGACAGAGAAAATTCTGAGACAGCCTTAGTTTGAGATCACTCAGACAGCTATGAACAGACTCTATAGCATCTTCAGGGTACATGGGCAAATAGATTTGTACATCATCTGCATACAAGTGGAATGAAATATTGTGCTTTAGAATTAGTGACCCCAATGGAAGCAGGTACAAACTAAACAGAACTGGGCCCAAGATGGACCCCTGTGGGACACCAGAGGTCAGAGAGGCTGACGAGGACGAGAGGTCATCAGTCATCACAGAAAAAGTTCTATCTGCTGTTAAAAAATGAAAGGAGGCTTGGTCCCACTGTACTAAAGACTTGTTTTAGCACTCTAGACAGAATAATATCTAGTGGACAGTTGGTAGGTCCCATTCCCTGAACCACCTCAGACAGCAGGGATGGAGACACTGGCTCAAACCTATAAAACATGGCAGAGATGACAGTAGAGGGACACATGTCAAAAACAACAGCTACAGAACCAATGCTCTGTCTAACAGAGGCCACCTTGTCTGTAAAGTAATGTAAAAACTCTTTGCAGGTTGCCTCTGATACATTTTTCAAAACATTGCTAGATGGACTAGTAACAGATTGGACTGTTTTAAATAAGACTTGAGGGCGATTACAGCTAGTGGAAATGACATTAGATAAATATTGACATTTTGCCTCTTTAACAGATCTTTGATAGTCATTGAGACTAACCCTCAGGATGCCCAGCGAAACATGTAACCTGTCTTTCCCTTCGCTCGGCTTGTCTACAGCGCCGCCTAAGGGCGCCACTGACATCAGATAAAGGGCCAGTAACATCAGATGGATGAGTTACACCAATGTCAAGTGACAGCAAACATACATGTTACACCACTGACCAACGACAACAAACATCTGTTAAAGCACAGACTGGTGATGACATATAAGGGAGGACATAATAAACTGGTAACTGGACACTGGTGTGTGTGTGTGTGTGTGTGTGTGTGTGTGTGTGTGTGTGTGTGTGTGTGTGTGTGTGTGTGTGTGTGTGTGTGTGTGTGTGTGTGTGTTTTAACTCTTTTCTTCTACCTCAGACACGCAGATCCATAGAGAAGCTGCTGGAGTGGGAGAACAACCGGCTGTATCACAAGGTAACTGTGAGTGACTGTAGTTGTCATTAGTGGTCATTTGTCTGCTGTGTACAGTCCTGCTAATCTGGCTTTGTTTGCAGCTGTGTTTGCATTGGCGGCTGAGCAAAAGGAAGTGTGAGACCAACAACATGATGGAATACGTAAGTTACCCACAAAAGAGCATTCAGTCCTTTAAACATGAGCGTCACAGCAAGGACACACGGTCAGCTCATTCAAAAAGATCAATACTGCACACTTTACTGTACATTTTACTGTACACTTTACTGTACACTGTACACTTTACTGTACGCTGTACACTACTGTATGCTGTACACTTTGCTGTACACTTTGCTGTACGCTGTACATTTTACTGTACACTTTACTGTATACTGTATTGTACACTTTACTGTATGCTGTACACTACTGTACACTTTACATTTTACTGTACACTTTACTGTACGCTGTACACTTTACTGTATGCTGTACACTACTGTATGCTGTACACTTTCCTGTACGCTGTACACTTTCCTGTACATTTTACTGTACACTTTACTGTATGCTGAATATTGAATTTCCCCTCGGGGATCAATAAAGTATCTATCTATCTATCTGTATGCTGTACACTACTTTACACTTTACTGTACACTGTATTGTACACTTTACTGTATGCTGTACACTACTGTACACTTTACACTTTACTGTACGCTGTATTGTACACTTTACACTTCACATGTTACTGTATGCTGTACACTTTACTGTACACTTTAGACTTTACTGTACACTGTACTTTACACTTCACTTTACGCTGTACTCTACTTTACACTTTACTGTACACTTTACATGTTACTGTACGCTGTACACAGTACTGTATACTGTACTGTACACTTTACACTTTACTGTACACAATACTGTACACTGTAGACTTTACTGTACACTGTATTTACACTTTACGCTGTACTCTTTACACTGTACTGTATACTTTACTGTACACTGTACTATACACTTTATTGTACACTTTAGTGTACACTGTACTGTACACTTTACACACTGTACACATTGTTTAAATGAACTTCTAAAATATTTTAACACACAGTACAACACAGCCAATCAGATGAGCCCATCCATACCTCAACTGGTTTACTCATTTGTCTGTGCTTTGGCCACTTGAGTGATGCATTTGTGGGTTTTGGGCCAATCTTGTGATTTATCTTTGCATTTTATGCTGATTTTAGTGATTTATTGTTGCATTTTTGTCTGATTTTAGGCTGATTTAGTGATTCATCTTTGATGTGATTTATCTTACATTGCAGGATGTTTAAATGACACTATTTGTGTGTATAACTGTGATCATGTGATGCTAATCTACTCATTATTCACGTGTTCTCTCTCTCTCTTGTCCTTTGTGCAGGTAATCCTAATAGAGTTTCTACCCAAAATCCCCATCTTCAGGCCGGATTAACAGCAGCGGTGGCTGTTTTCTGCCTTATGGTGCCTTTCTCTGGTACTGTCACGGTCTCCATGTGCCCTCGGACCCCTGGCCCGGACTCTAGGCTCTCATCCTTATATATGATATATGCTACTTATCACACACTCAGTGCTCTGTGGAGCATTGTTTACAACCTTCACACACACTCACGGACCACAAAACACACGTGTGTGTGCGCACCATTCAAAAACCTTATTATGTGGTCCTTATGAAGCTCTGAGGAGGCCACACCCACAAACATTTTAACCTTCCCAAACAGTCGAAACTGGAAAAGCTCCCTCCGACCTTGGATCTTTGGACCTGCGTCGGGGAAACGACGACACGCTGCGTCGGGCAACCATCGTGGCAACTGGTGAAGAGCCAACTACGAGGAGTTATTCCACAGCACAAGGCTCTGCATGTCTGCTAGCCATGTTTTAAAGAGAGAGTCTGGTTAAAAAGTGATTTACTCCATCTGTAGTCCTGAAGCTTTACCACTCCAGCCTTTATCCAACACACCTGATCCAGGTAATGAAGACCCTTCAGATTCATCTCAATAGCAAAGTCAGGTGTGTTGGATCTCCAGGGTGGTAGATCTCCAGACCCAGGCTTGGGCAGCCCCGAGTTGAGACATGTTTGGTGTCTAAAGTTTGGTTTGTTTATGTTATACTGGAGCTACAAGGCTAATGTACAGCTAAAAAGCTAACAGTTAGCATCATGGTTAACTTGATGACCTTCCTGCTGAAAAATGAAGTACTGTAAAATCAATCCATGATTTGGTTAAAATTCTACAAAAGCAAGCTCCTCCCCCCAAAAACAAGCCGGTATTCATGACTAAGAGTGCAGTTTATAATTAATTAATTAATTATTTTATTAATGTTAATTAAAAAAACCAAAGTCATGGTCATTTTTTCTTAGTTTTATAGATCTCAAATTTCTGATTTGTATTAGATCAGCAGGTGGTGTTAATCATAGAGAATCTTCATTATGAGTGCAGTCTTGAACCGGTCAAACATCTTATTCACAGTTTAATTCACATAGAGCCTCGCAGTTTGAGGGGAAGTCTCCACAGTCTGCGACAAAGTGCTTTCAGAATCTGCTTTTTCGTCATTTGCAGACACCAAGCATGTCTCGGCTGATTTGATTGGTTTGGGGCTGAGATGGGGCAAATATGTGGATTGCCAAACTTTTCCTTGAAGCTGGATCAGGTTTAAGAACGATGACTATCAGCAGATCTGTGACTAAATGGAGAACTAATGAGTATCGGCGTCAGCTACCCGAGGGTTCAACTAGCAGCACCATCCCAAAAATCTGTCTTTTCACCCCACAGAGACAATCACACTGGCTGCGCCCAGACTCGGACATTATGAGCTTAATCTCGTCCAAGTCGAGGAAAAAAAACGTCGTTTCAAAGACTTGGGAACAGGTCCAGGTCGCAGCCGGGTTTCAGCGATGCAGCACAGGATGGGCTTTTTTGTTGTTTGTTTCTCGTCCTTTTTTAAAGTATTTTTTAGCTTTGTTTACCTGCTCCATGGAGCAGCTAATGTTTAATTTTGAGTGTCTGTCCGTCCTTGAGTGATAGCGGTTGGAAACGCTTCACCTTTCGGTGGGTTGCAAGTCGAGTGTGAGCAGTTTCTGAAAGATCTGTATTAGTCTCTTTTCCCTCCTGTTAGCCCCTCGACTGTTTTTTGGGGGAGTTCTTTTTGTGTGTTTCAAATACAAAATGTGGACTATTTCTACTCTTTGGGTTTTATATCTAATTCTTTTATTTTTTCTTATTTTCAATTGACCTCGTGGTCACTATTTGGTCATTTCAAGCATAATTTGGCCAAAAAAATATCTATACATATAAAATGTGCATACTCTTTTAAAGAGGCAAATATATAGTCAGTAGTCTGGACTAGTTAGCATGTCATGCTGAATTGATTCCACTGACCGTAATTTTATTCTGAGCCATGTTAGTGTTTTAAAAATGAAATATTTGTGCAAAGCATATCAGAGGCTTTTTTTATCTCGGTGTTGTACCTAGGGTTGCCACTTTCAGGAAGGGAAAATAAGGAGTCATTTTATTTAAGCTACAAATAGGACTGAACAAGCATCCCCTTTTTCCATCCAAACCATTAACTCTGTAAACTCTTATGCTTATCATTTTCTGCTGCATCCTATTGGTTTTGAGCATTTCCGCCACTTCTTACAAAGCTAGTTTTCTCCACTGCGTCTTACTGTTTTGAGCATGTTCATTATTTCTTACGAAGGTTATTTACTGTATCTTACTGCTCTTGAGGGCCTCCAATGCCAATAGGAAGCGAATTTTCTCTGCTACGTCTTGTTAGCTTTCAGCATCTCCGCTAGTTCTCACAAAGCCAGTTTTCTCCATTTATCCTTCTGCACTACTACTTAGGAAGCTAGCTTTTTTCACAGCGTCTTACTGGATTCATTATTTCTTATTAAACTAGCTTGTTTATGAATTATTAGTGTCTTATTCTCACCAGTGTGGTTACGTATGAAATATGCACAAAAATAAGCATTTTATTTTCCAGCACAGGACAATCCCATGTGATAAGGAAACAGTGGCAACCCTAGTGTTCAGTTCTGAAAACTAGCGTTTTCCCATTATTACCATATTGGGTAATTTAGCAAGTGAGCTAACTGGTTCAGCTAGCCTACCGACTCCTAGGTTATACTGTCCTGACAACTGTGCTCTGTACACTGAGCCTAAAAATGTGCTTAAGCCTGTAGTTTCCAGCTGTTAAACACCAAATCTGACCAAACCCACAATGTACTTGTCTGTCCGAGAGACAATACTAATGTTGTACTAAAAAGACAAACCTACCTTTCTTTAACATCTGTCTCTACCCAGGACCTGTCCATCCTTTTTTTTTACATTTGATTTCTTTAGAAAGTAT
This sequence comes from Crenuchus spilurus, assembly GCA_036984385.1. Taxonomy (NCBI): domain Eukaryota; kingdom Metazoa; phylum Chordata; class Actinopteri; order Characiformes; family Crenuchidae; genus Crenuchus; species Crenuchus spilurus. Next base: position 42,720 of record BRDA01006769.1, read on the forward strand.
TTAAGTACTGTGTATGTACAGTAATAAAATTCCCCCCAAACCTGGCATGTGTCAGTCTGAAGCTGAAATTTCATCCTATTGATTGTCCTCGGCAGCCTTTTCGAACACTTCAGGACGTTGAAGGACACGTACGAAGCTGAAGCAGATCAGATTCACCGTTTTCATTGATTTGCTTCCTCTGGTTGAGTCTTAAAGCCAACTGGTCTGTAATATGGTCCACTAAATGGACAAATACGCCATCCGAGGTTTGAATTGTTACAGCTTACGGCAGGTGCCTTTGAGGGCATTAAGTAGATGTTTCAGATATACTTACATTGAAATTTAATGATTTGGTCACCAACATATTAAGTAAAATGAGTAAATTATCCATATATGATGTTACTCAAATGTTGTTTATTGGTTCAACTCCCTGAACAATAACCAGGACATGGCTTAAGTGCCCTTGAGTAAGGAACCTAACCCCCAACTGGTCCCCAGGGCACTGCGAGTTGAATTCCTTGGTGTGTACAAGCAGATTGGTCAGTCAGTCACTTTCACTTCTCTCAAACCCTCGTCATTGAAAACCAGGTGAAGATTTTATGCAGTTTTGGGTTACATGTCAATTTTGTTTGAGATCACGGTGGGAAGAAGCTTCATTAGCCTGATGATCAGTTGCTATTTTTGCCTGATGGTGACTGATGTTATGGAGAACCAATATCACAACTACCCAGACATTTAATACCAGGGTTCTCTAGAAGATATTAGCAACAAAGTACGCTGGCATCAAACAAAACGGCGATGGAATGCCATAAAGCAGCTGGACGCCAGTCTTCAAAACGATCACCTTGAATCCAAAAGAGGCGACACTGAAGACCCCAAACATCTCTACTGATGGATTCCATTCAGAACGAGAGGAAGTTGAGAAACATTTTGGGAACGAAGGTCCCATCCAAATGCTGTTTGATCAAACCACACGACACTCGTTACAGAAATGACCAAATGCCTTTTTCTTTAATCCAACAAATCAACATCTACATGGTATTTGGAAAAAAGAACGAAACCAAAAAGGGCGACAACTAAAACACAAAAGATGACAAACTAGGATTGAGAGACACTACAGAAGAGCTGGTTACGTTGCTGTGAGCATGATCAGCATTAACTCCAAGGCCTCCAGTCGTCCTCGGACATTTCACAAAGCAGGATTAGCTGCATAACTTCAATCTCTTAATCTTTAGCACACCGTCGATTAATGGACAATCTTGAAATTCAGGAGGCAGATTCTTCAGCTTTATGCTGTTTTGGAAACAACGTTACGGTAAACTAAATTTGGGCCCTGGACCAAAACTCAAGCTTATGCAGTAACAGAACTCATAAAAAACATTTCTGCATAAACGTCACATTTGGCTAAAGTTACCCACTCTAAGGAAATCCTGCTTTGTGAAAGAAGGTCCCGGTCAGGACATTTACTCCACCGTCTCCTGGTTCTCCTGGTCAGCTGCTCGTTCCTCGCTCGCTTCTTTGCCCTCTTTGCTCCTCTTGGACTTCTTATGCTTGTGTCTGCGATGGCCATCACCTTCTTCACTGTCATGCCTCCTTCTGCTACTGCTGAGAGTGACAGGACAAGACAGGAAGCTGAATAGCTTGCTCAAACTGCTTAGTAGGCGTGGCTAAGAGGAAGCAGCCATGTAAACATGCTCCTACAGTATGTACAGTAGTATGTTATATTGGCACGGCTGCTGTCTGAATGTTACTCAAGATTAAATATAGTTGTGTTCATTACCTGCGTGATGACTTGTGTCTGCCCTCCTCTTTCTCTCGGTGTCGTCTCTCTCGGTGTCTCTCCTCTTTCTCTCGACTCGATCGCTCTCGGTGTCTGTCGTAGCCTCGCTCACCGTAGTCACGGTAACGGTAGCGCTCTTCATCACTGAGGGACAGCAGAGTGGGGATATTTGTAGACAGGATACTAAAGTACTAAACTAATTCAGCCTCATCATGAGACCAAGAAAAGCTAATATGCAGGAACTACAGTAATAGTCTGACTTTCCAGAGTATTTACAAATTAAAGTACATGAATTTACTCACCAACACACTTCAGTACAAGTATTACAGTTACATTCAACAAACTTTTACTAGATGCTGAGTTTAGGTGAGTCTGCAGAGCTTTTGGTACTGAATTTATAAGTTTGTGTGTGTGGTTTGCTGACCTGTTGTAGGCCATAGCTGAGGGGCTGTGCTCTCGCTCTCTCTCCCTCTCTCTGTCGTGTACTCGCTCTCGCGGCCGCTCCCTCTCTCGCTCCCTCTCCTTGTCTCTCTCCTTCTCTCGGCGGGGGTAGTAATCCCACTGTTTAGAGTTGTCCATCATTCCTGACCAGCTGTTCACATGACCCTGCATGGGTGGAGGGTAAGCACCTAAAAATAATAATACAAAAAATAAGTACATATACAACTTCCTCTTGAACAACTTCACAAAGGTTAAGGATTTAAAGCACCAAGACAGAAGAAACGTGAGCACAGCTGAGAAAAAAAGAAGAGGTGCACAATATGTAAGTCTCAGAATGGAAGTGTCTGAGAGAGAAGGTGAGTGAAGAGAAACGAAAGGAGAGCTGAGGAACAACAGGAGAGGACAGCTGAGGAACAACAGGAGAGGAAAGACCTGCACGGTATGGAAGGGAAGAGAGGAGGTGAGTGAAGAGAAACGAAAGGAGAGCTGAGGAACAACAGGAGAGGGAAGACCTGCATGGTATGGAAGAGAAGTGTCAGAGAGAAGGTGAGTGAAGAGAAAGGAAAGGAGAGCTGAGGAACAACAGGAGAGGAGAGCTGAGGAACAACAGGAGAGGAGAGCTGAGGAACAACAGGAGAGGAGAGCTGAGGAACAACAGGAGAGGAAAGACCTGCACAGTATGGAAGGGAAGAGAGGAGGTGAGTGAAGAGAAAGGAAAGGAGAGCTGAGGAACAACAAAAGAGGAGAGCTGAGGAACAACAGGAGAGGAAAGACCTGCACAGTATGGAAGGGAAGTGTCAGAGAGGAGGTGAGTAAAGAAGACAGATTTGGGTATTACATGAAAGTCACACTGACCTGGTGGGAAAGGATACGGAGCGACTGGACGGCAGTCATATCCTTCATGATGCCCACTGCTAAAGAAGAACATTTATGTCAATCATAATCATCTTCTCAAGAAGATAATCCCCTCCCACATGATGAGAATCTGAAAGCTTACTTGTCCAAGGTGGGGATGAGAGAAGGTGGCGGTCCACCAAGTGATGGAGGGGGAAAACCTTTCAAAGGAATAACATTTAAAAAGTCAAATGCAGCCACTCTGGATTACTACCAATACCACACAGACGAGGTCAATTTAACTGAGTGTACTGAAGAACAGGACTCACCTGGTGGAGGAACGGTGATGGGTAATCCTGTAAACAACACAAATAGCTCATTAATAAAGCAGCAAATGAATCAAATAGCATGAGAGACAGAAAGATAAACAGAGACAGAGGAGGAACAAAAGTAGAGTGAGAGACTGACTCGGTGGAGGGATGAGTGGTGGCGCCTGGTTGACAGGTGGTGGGGGTATAAATGGTGGAGGAGGCATGTTGGGCAGGTTTGGGGGCAGCGGTCCAGGAGGGAAGAACGTGGGCATTTTAGGGGGCGCAGGTTCAGCTTCAGTAGAGGAGTGCTCCGAGATCACCTGACCACCAAAAAGACAAACATCATTACTGTAACATGAACATGCAGCGCTAATCAGTATAACCAACAATACACTACTTACACTTACAACACAAGACTTTCAGTAAGCAGCATTAGCCACTTTGAATTAGCAGTTAGCCGTTTTTCAGGTTAGCATTGTCAGCCACTTTCAGTTTAGCAGCATCAGCCATGTTTACTTAGCAGCATTAGCATTTTCAAGTTAGAAGACTTGGGCCTTACACCTAATGACTTTCACACAATTTTACGGTCGCAGGCAAATTTTCAAAGTTGGGATAAAATCATGAGTCTTGCTAGAGTGGAGTTGTGGTCGCATCATCTCGATCGTTAAGTGTAAGGCAGTTAGGACTAAAAGCTTGTCTTTTTCGTGTCAAGGCGTTCTGATAAAATCAAACTTGTTTAATATTATCACAAGTCTTAAGAGTTGGCTCACGCAAATAGTGACGTGAACACTGTCGGGAACCAATAGGAGAGCTACGGGAAGCCGCGAAGGCAAGTACATGAATGTCTGGCTAGTAATTATGGCCAACGAGAGCTCAGAAACTACGGTTCTCCTGGACTGTAGAAAAGGAGGAGAACCTAGTGGAGCGAGCAAGTTTTACCAATTATCACACGACAGAGAGACGAAAAGGAAAAAAGTGGACAAGGCGCTGAAGCCCTCGAAATCCCAGGTGTGTGCTATGCTAAAGCTAACTAAACACTACTGAATGGGGCTATTTAACGATCATTTTAATCTTAAAAGTGATTGTTTTCCCCAACAGCTTGAAGAAAATGAGGAGCAGACACACAGGACCAGGAATGCATGGATGTGAATCTTAATGATTAAGTGCTGACAGTATTTTGAGCTCTGATAGCTCTGTACCTATAATCCACGTAATGCAAGTTACTATATTTTTATTTTGCACCACGTTGCCTTATTGTGCGTGGAGTTATTTTTGATACAAAGAAAGGTTTAATAAACACATTTTGCAATAATTCTGCTCTTTATTTCATGCATTCTACATAAAATGAAAGCAGATGGGAAATAATCTCAAAATAAATCTAGTTGCAGTCTTTAAATTAGTGACCCTGCAAGATCCAGTCTTTCCAAAATCTTAGACTGTGATTAAGAAGTCTGAGGATGTGAGATGGTGTCAGACTTTAGTCTGTTAAAAGTCTTTTCAGAATCTATTCAGTCATTAGGTGTAAGGTAGGCCATAGCTGTGTTTAGCTAACAGTTTTAGCCATTTTCAGGTTAGAAGATTTAGCGGTGTATAGCCAACACTGTTAGCGTTGTTAGCCGCCATCGGGGTTAGCGTTGTTAGCCGCCATCGGGGTTAGCGTTGTTAGCCGCCATCGGGGTTAGCGTTGTTAGCAGCATTAACTGTTTACAGTGAACAGACTTAGCCATGTTTAGTTAGCTGCGTTAGCATTTTTGGGTAAGACAACTGATGTTTACCTGGATATTGTTTCCTTCCAGATTATGTCGACGTCGTCCCTCCACTCTGCTGATTGTGGCCGTTTGTCCACCAATCACATCAATTGTTCCACTTAGTTTCCTGCAACACAAACAACCAAAAAATGACTTTCTAATGTACCTGTTTACACATCTCCTCAAAATTCTACAAATAAATAAAATTAATAACTACAAATAAAGAAGCTTTAAATCAGTGCAGCTACAGAACATTAATATATTTTAATAAAAATACTGAATAAATTTAAATCACCATCGGTGACCAGCCATGTGATGAATGTGGTGAACAAAACAAAACAAAGAGCCCATATCCTGCAATTTTATATACAATCTGCAAAACACAGGTCATCGTGCCTTTAAGAATGATATGTAAATAAGCACAGTTATGACTGGCTGCCTTGTATTTTGCCTTATTCCCGACTGAAACAGTCTTTATAGCTTCAGTGTGAATGGGCGGGGCTAAACTGCTGTAGGCTGGAACTTAAAGGTAGATAAGTAGGTGTTTTAACTAGAATACCCACATATACATAAAATCAGACATGATATGAGCCCTTTAATAATAAAACTGCAACTGTGTATTGAATTCTGAGGCCTTGTGAAGCCACGCCCATGTCCACACCCACTTACGTATAATAGGGCGTGTCTTGAGTGGTTGGCCCCGCCCACTGTGGAGGGGATATCCTATGATGGCATGAGTAAGGGGAGACAGGCAGAGAAGAGTTACTGCCTTCTCTCTCACACTCTCAAACACACACACACACACACACACTACACACACACAGTCCTATAAATACAACAGTTTGTAAAACTTCATCAGATTCATCAGCAGTCCTAAACGTGATCACTTATTTATTGAGAAAAATGATCCAATATTACATTATTTAATTAATGCACTGAAGTATGTGAACCTTTGGGATTCGCAGATCATTTTAAGGTGAAATTTGAGTCAGGTGTCAATCAGTGGGACAACATTCAGGTGTTTCATTGAAAGAACGCAAATCTAACAGTCTTGGTTTAAACAAAAACTGTTATGCCTGAAGAAAGAGAAACACTGCATTTCAGCACTAGAAGACCTCATCCCATCTGTGAAACATGGTGGTGGTAGCATCATGGGCCTGTTGTGCTGCATCTGGGCCTTGGAAGAATGAATTCTAGCAGCAAATTCTACATTTACAATTTGTGCCACAATCTGATGAAGTTTAACGTCATATTCAGAAATCTAGAAAATGTTTGGGTTTGTAAACCCCAGCACCCCTGTAAATACACACACACACACATACAGTACTACACAAAGTAATACACATACTACACACATCATACCCACATGTAGCATACTAGTGAAAACCCAAATGTCAGTGAAAATAACTGGTCCCCTAAGATTCCTTTATTCCTTTAGCCTAATGAAGCTAACAAGTAAAGGAAGTTAATGTACATCGATTAGCATAATGCTAACTGCATTAAAGACACATTGAACACTTAAATGGTCATCCTGTAGTAGCCAACTCTGCTAGCTGAAAAGTTAGCAATATTTCAGTCTGTAACAAGGCGAGATAAAAGAGAAAACTAAACTTTTCCCATAGAGATAAACAGCTCAGACCTGGAACTCCTTATATGGTCATGAGGCTATTACAGGACAACCACTTCAGTAGTCTGTTCAGTAGACATGCTGACACCTATAAAAACACTTTTAGCTATGCTAACATACCTTTGAAAAGGTCTATTGTAAAAATGATTACCTAAGCCTAATACACCTAACACAGGTGCCGTTAGCTGAGAAATCACATGGACATTACTGTGTGTGTGTCTGGGCATTAATATGAGTGTGTGCGAGTGTGTGTGTGTACCTGGCTGGGCCCATGCCCGGTTTGTACAGATTGGGTGGGGAAGTGAAGTCAGGTTTGGGGAGATGAACAGGTACAGAGACTTCTTTATCATTACCTGTCCTGCCCTGCTGAACCTGAGACAAAGACAAAAAATATAAACATAGCATTACGTGCCCCAACGTCATCACCATTATATAAGATGTAATCGTATTATATATCGCAATATAAGGTAATCATCATCGGCTGACCATTTTTAAACAAACAGCGCGCATGAAGCTGTTAAACAAATGTCACAAGTACAGTCAGTCTTATCAGTGTAGCTGCTGTAGAACAATGTTAGAGCTCCTCCTAGTGTCAGTGTCACCACTCTACAGACAGTCTTATTAGTGTAGCTGCTG
>BRDA01006769.1:50175-60850 GCA_036984385.1 Crenuchus spilurus
TCACCACTCTACAGACAGTCTTATCAGTGTAGCTGCTGTAGAACAATGTTAGAGCTCCCCCTAGTGTCAGTGTCACCACTCTACATTCGAGTCCTTTTCTTTACAGATTGCAGAGATGATGCCCTGGATGATGTTTTGTGGGTGCAAGTGGTTCAGGTTGCAGCAGGTCTTACAGAGATTTTGCTGGTGCTGCTGCTGATGCTGAGGACGTCAGTGCCCATGCGCAGACGCTTCTGTTTCTCACAGTATGCTTTCCATGTGTCCTCGTTAAACCCGTAGTTAAAATAGTCTGACAAGTCGGCACCTGCACACAGAGTTCAGCACAAGCAGCATTTTATTACTCAGAGCAACTTTATGATTAGCTAATGCTAAAACTAACACTACAGCTAACAGGAGATGGTAGTAATCTGAGTGAACTGAGAAAATGTTTTGTAATTTAGGTGACTATTGAGTTCTACTGTTTGTTAGCAATGTTAACAAGTTACAGTGAACAATGGGTATGAGAATACATCCTTACCGCAAAAAGTCAAGCTAACTTAGGTGACTACTGAGTTGAAGTGCTAATGAGTGCGAGATCATGTCAACGACATTGTAAAAACTTGTAAAGTTTATAAAATCACACACCAGGTTTTCTCCAGGGTTTCTCCTCGAAGGTCTCCATGTCCACCTCCAGCACCGGGACACCATTAATGTTTCCAGGAGCGTCCAGATCCACACCTTTAACCTTCGCCCCAACTAACACAAACAAACATAGTCCATGAGTTTTTTTATACACGGACACATGTAAACTGTGTTCTGATTGGCTGTAGTCCAGCGTGAAACACTCCTTATAACCTCAGTGTCAAATGGGCGGAGCTAGGCTGAACAGGTAAGCAAATCAGTTTTAATTGTTGTGATGCTGTATATTTTATTATAAATGAATACGTTGAAACCTGGCTCGTACCTGCTCCGTACGCCCGGCTGCCTCCCGTTTTTATGTTCAGGTTCACCGGTGTTGCCCCGTATGTCCTGAAAAGAGACAACATGACATATTTTGATATGACACTAGACGTAAGGTCATTAGTAAGTAGGGCTTCTTCCCTTAAAAATAAGTTTCGGAGAACTGTCAGGCATCAACTTGTCCTGTTGGCCTGGAAGAGTCTAATGGCTGCAGATAGACTATAACACCATCTAGTGGTCGGGGGTTTGAACACAACACAAAATGAACCATTAATCTTGTTTAAACATTGTAGTTTTAAAAACTGATGTCACGAAGCACAAAATGGTGATACTTGAGTGTATCGATGTAATTTTACCTACAATATAATAATGTCACCACCAGTAGTCACTATTCTACTCAAGGCGTGATTTTTATTTCTCTAGTGTAAATATTGCAGAGTGTGTGTGTAAATATACAGTCACTGGCCACTTCATTAGGTACACATATCTACATTAGCTCCACTGAACTAGCACTAGGTGCACATAGTGGTGCTACAGCTGCAGACTGTAGTCTTCCCAACAGCATCATGTGAGCACCAATAACGCACGTGAGGACCAACACAAACTGTGCTGAGCTACTGTCTCACATCTACAAGGCAGGTGGATCTAAAAGAGTGGACAGTGAGTGGACACACTAGCACACCACCACCATGTCAGAGTCACTGAGAATGATCCAGCTGCTCTGTGGGGGTCCTGAACACTCAAGCACAAAGTATACAGAGGAACATCTGGACTACAGTCTGCAGGTTCTCACTCTGGAGAATGTTTCACACTCACGTGTACTGCGGCGCGCCGGTCTTGATGTCTCCGATGGTGACGCGGACATCGTCATCGTCGTCATCACTGTCACTCTCACTGTCTTCATCTTCTGCAGGAGCTTCCTCCTGATCAAACAGAGCTCTATTTCAGCTCTATTATACCCCAAAAACCTTAAAGGGTCTACATTTCATTTATACATATAACTTGAATCTAAATATATTTTAGATATTTGAGAGAGGAGCTTAAATAAGCAGACACACATTTTTCAGCACGAGTCAGACAGCTGCGCATTTTTTTCCACCAATAACGCAATCTGTCATTCATATGATAATGAGATGGTAATTCCAGACATTCCATTGGTGGATTAGCGGCCATGGACTGTGTGGAATGTAAACTAAACAAGCTGAGTGTTCACACATCTCAAATATTCAATCTAGGAACCACTGAATGAGTGAAAACAGTGTGTTGCCTCACATTAGTTAAGCTTTAGAAATAAAAGCACATACAATGTCTAAAAACTGTAATGAGCAGTGTGTAGCCAACACCTCTGTTTATTCAGAAAATGAAAATAGAGATTTATGACACTTACTGTTCTGACTCTGTTGTTGCTGAGTTTGTGCTGAACTAAAGTCTGTGTAACAGTTTGGTAAATTTTTTTTAGATGTGTGTGATTTGTAAAAATGTGAAGGCATGTCAGACTACATCAGAGTGTCTGAAACCCCCTCAGACTCCAGAGGGCTAATATCGGTAAATCTGGGACACTCAGTACTGAAACTATTAGTCATATCAGATTTACTGCTCAGGTCTTCACTTCATAGAAGTCACAGATGTGCTGTTACCTGACTGGTCACTCCATTACCGGTGGTGACCTCTTCGGTGACTGGAGGGTCAGGTGGGGCACTGCAGAAATAACAAAAGAGCTCAAAATAAATGACAATAACACCAGTTACACCGTAAACCCAAACCCTGTATGGACCAGATAAAGCTACTGATCAGGGTCTGAGATATTGATACTGATATCGATCTGCCATTAAAAAATGTTGGCTGTAAACAAACTTGCAGGTTGTAAACAAACGTAATAGAGAGAAAAAGTTAAATTAATAATCTTCATCATCCCACAAATTCTATATTAGTCCATCTCTGAAGACATCACATTTAAACTTTTTAACCATGATGTGCACTTTACAGACACTTTCACCAGCGATCCAGTTTAGTCACAGGCCAGATGTTTACAAAGTCAGATGTGAGATTTACAGTCTAGTCTTCTTCTTACCTAACAGCTGCACTCAGTTTGGCCTCCTCCTCCTCCTCCTCTTCTTCCTCATTTTCTTTGGTTTCTCCTTCATCTGCATCAACAACAGGAACTTTCAGAAGACCCACACATTTGGACCGAGCCAAAACCAGGTAAATAAACACTGGTAATACATTAAAATGTAGAAAATAAATAAAGCTAAAGTATGAAACTGCCAAGTTTATTCTGACAATTAATAAATCCATAAACTAGGAGCAAAATATTTAAAACAAAATTTGTGTTCTAGGCATTTTCTTTATTGGCTTACTGTTCATAATCAAATCAGAACAGCAAACCATTCAGGTTTAAAACCTGCATTTAATTATTGTTTTGTTTGTGATTCATACTCTTAATTAAAGATATATGATAACTTATTTACATAATAATTACATTTATTTGAGAAATCTAAATGTTGTGCCTATCAAAATACACATTTTTATACACATCAAAACATTACACACAATGACTTAATTCAAAAAGGTAAATTGTTTTATATTAATATTTCAGCTTTTATTGCTTTAATGTTGATCAGCATGGACATTAAAATCCAAAATGAGATTTTGGCTTACTTAAAACATGACAATAATAATGTTTTATGTGTCATATAATCTCTGTGTGTAATAAAACAGACAGTTATTAAGTTATATGTACACTAATAATCTGAACAGTAACAATAACACAGTGAGATAAGGACATTTCCTCAATTCCACCTTAAATCTGGCAGGATTACATTGAGACACGGCTGCAGCTATACACTGTAACTGCGGCTGAATTTAAGGTGGAGCCGAAAGATCCTCACCTCCGTACAGCCACTCCTCCTCCTCATCCCCCACCACCGCTTTTTCCGCCTCTTCTGCCGACATCTCAGCACCTAGTGTACCCTAAAGCGCCTGCTCAACTGGGCCTGGACCACACTCCAGAACCAGGCTCATAGAGACCGGACTGAACAAAGAGGAAAGGAGAAATCAGAAAGAACAGAAACGGCGCTCACTCCTTCCCTCTACTCACACACAGGCCGGAGGAAGCGCGTCTGACACGATACTTCCGCTTCATTGTCATATAATAAAAGTCCTAAAATAACTTTGTATCCTTATTTTTCTGTATCCGTATTTATCATATATATATATATATATATATATATTAAATATTAATATTTATTTGTATATATATCATTAAATTTTAAACTTAAACAATATTGATATAAAACAATTATATGACTATGGTTAATGGCTTTATTTTGTTGAAATAACGTTCCTGCGTCGAACTATTATTGTGACATTAGTTGTTTATTGTACACTTTTCACTTAAATAAAAAAGAAAATATATGAATGTAATATTATTTATGTAATATAAGGTATATTATTTATTCTTCCGAATTTGTCTATGCTTGTCCCTGGTTTTTTATTTCTAATAAAGATTTAGTGAAAGATGATAGCGATGATAGAGAATTCAATGTAAATGCTGTTACGCTAGATGGCGCTCCGCTCCGTTCGTCACTGCTCAGGTTGCCAAATAATGTCTTTAACCCTAACAACAGCAGCAGGATCCTACGTTGGGGTCCCCATTCATCCCATTAAATTAATATTGATTAAAAATGGAATGGAAACGAGACAAAATGACTTTTAAAAAGTTAATTACCGTATAAAATATTTTATTTATAGAATAAAGATTAGTAAGATAATATTTATTCTCAATCAGCCATGATCAAACTTTAATTTTGAAAAATGAAAAACCTCTACAAAATATGTTTATATTCTCAATCAGCATTACTTCCATGCGCTAACCCAGAAGTTATGTTCATTTTAATGGAAAACACAGAAAATATGTTCACGTCCTTCAGCCCATGATAAAAGGGAAACATGCACAATATATGAAAACATTAAGATTATATATATAACATTTATTTTGAAAATGTAAAAAACATAGAAACATTATATGAATGTGTTTTATTGGTACACAGAAAATATTAAGAGAATATGGTTTTACATTCCCCACCACTTTTATTTTGAAACGCTTTTGGTTATTGACCGGAAGTGGACTCCCCCTCGTCATTAGGTCAATTTCTTAGGGAGCGCCGCTCCGTTGTTTTGAGCTGGGCTTGTGTGTACGGGTCGGACTCTGGTTTTACTGCGTTTTTATGCTGGTGTATGTGTGATTGTGTGTTATTGTGTGTAGATGGTAATGTAAGTGAAGAGCAGGACTGATAAACAGAGGCTGTTATCAGAGCTGGACATGTTCAGAGTCCAGCAGAACAACAACAACAACACCGTCTGATCAACATGCCCGGCGAGCACTTTGGCGTCCACGAGGTGGGCTGCTGCATAAAATACTTCATCTTCGGCTTCAACATCATCTTCTGGGTGAGGACAGTGATGCTGGTGCTGATGCTGCGCGTCCAAGGCGCGCGTTCCTGCTTCTCTTTCATCTCTTTACCTTATTCTGTCTTCTTAAGTCAGTAGTCACCTAAAATCATGTCTAAATCCTTATCCACTCAACTCAGATGTAGGTGATCGGTTAAGAGTTCAAAGGTTTGCTTCTTTAGGCTAACATTGCTAACCAACACTAGAACTCAATAGTCACCTAAATTAGCACTGTTACAATACATCAGCAAAGCTCTGTTTCATCCAGATCTTAATGGGTTAAAGGTAACATCATCTTCTGGGTGAGGATAGTGATGCAAATGCTGGTCTCTGTTTTGGTGCCGGTGCCAGTACTGCACATTCATGAAATGTGTAATTTTCACTTTTTAACAGCATTAACTGAGATGTTTTTGCCATATTTTGTCTGCTTTGGGCTTCTTAATGTAATAATCACAAAAAAATAACATCTACATCATTTTCCGCTTACCTCAGATGTAGACGATTTGCTTCTTTAGTTGATCTCTGAGGCTAATATTGCTAACAAACACTTCAACTCAATAGTCACCTAAATTAGCTCTGTAACAATAGATCACCAAAGCACAGCCCAAGTCAAATCTCCCCTGGATCTTAATGGTCTCACAGACTAGTGGGTGTGCCTTAAGATACAGTATGATGTCACGGGGGCAGCCATGGCCTAATGGTAAGGATCTGGTCTTGTGACCAGAAGCTTCCTGGTTTGATCCCCAGACAGGATATGACTGAAGTGCCCTTGAACAAAGGACCTAACTCCCTAACTGCTCCCTGGGCGCTGGTGGATGCCGGTGTATACAAATACACTACGAGCAATAATTCACACAGCCTTGTGTGTGTGTGTTTCACTGCAAGAATGGGAGGTCAAATTCAGTTGTGTGAAAAATCACATTGGCAAAAGTGGTGAATCTGAGCTTTAAAATGTTATAAAACACCACTTGGTATATTAGACACCCCAAATTATCTACAAAATATTCCGCTGTGGTTGATGAGTCCACTTTTTTAGTTCACATATGAGGCTAACATCGCTAACATACACTACTACTCAATAGTCACCTAAACTTTCCCAGTCATTTCTGTTCAAATACAGTGGTGTGAAAAAGTGTTTGCCCCCTTCCTGATTTCCTATTTTTTTGCATGTGTGTCACACTTAAATGTTTCAGAACATCAAACCAATTTAAATATTAGTCAAAGACAACCCAAGTAAACACAAAATGCTGTTTTAAATGAAGGTGTTTATTATTAAGGGAGAAAAACAATCCAAACCTACATGACCCTGTGAAAAAGTGATTGCCCCCTTTGTTAAAACATAACTTAACTGTGGTTTCTCACACTTGAGTACATTGTCTCTAGCCACACCCAGGCCTGATTATTGCCACACGTGTTCTCAATCAAGACATCACTTTAATAGGACCTGCCTGACAAAGTGAAGTCCACCAAAAGATCCTTAAAAGCTACACATCATGCCGAGATCCAAAGAAGTTCAGGAACAATTGAGAAAGAAGGTAATTGAGCTCTATCAGTCTGGAAAGGGTTATAAAGCCATTTCCAAAGCTTTGGGAATCCAGCGAACCACAGTGAGAGCCATTATCCACAAATGGGAAAGACATGGAACAGTGGTGAACCTTCCCAAGAGTGGCCGGCCGCCCAAAATTACCGCAAGAGCACAGCGACGACTCATCCAAGAGGTCACAAAAGACCCCACAACAACATCCAAAAAAACGGCAGGCCTCACTTGCCTCAGTTAAGGTCAGTGTTCATGCCTCCACCATCAGACAGAGACTAAAGGGCAAAAAGGGCCTGCATGGCAGAGTTCCTAGACGAAAACCACTGCTGAGCAAAAAGAACATTAAAGCTCGTCTCAATTTTTCCAGAACACACCTTGATGATCCCCAAGACTTTTGGGAAAACATTCTGTGGACTGATGAGACAAAAGTTGAACTCTTTGGAAGGTGTGTGTCCCATTACATCTTGTGTAAAAGAAACACTACATTTCAGATAAAGAACATTATACCAACAGTAAAGTATGGTGGTGGTAGTGTGATGGTCTGGGGCTGTTTTGCTGCGTCAGGACCTGGAAGACTTGCTGTGATAAATGGAACTATGAATTCTGCTGTCTACCAAAAGATCCTGAAGGAGAATGTCAGACCATCTGTTCATGACCTCAAGCTGAAACAAACTTGGGTTCTGCAGCAGGACAATGATCCTAAACACACCAGCAAGTCCACCTCTGAATGGCTGAAGATAAACAAAATGAAGACTTTGGAGTGGCCTAGTCAAAGTCCTGACCTGAATCCTATTGAGATGCTGTGGCATGACCTTAAAAAGGCCGTTCATGCTAAAAAAACCATCCAATGTGGCTGAATTACAACAATTCTGCAAAGATGAGTGGGCCAAAATTCCTCCACAACGCTGTAAAAGACTTGATGCAAGTTATCGCAAATGCTTGGTTGCAGTTGTTGCTGCTAAGGGTGGCCTGACTAGCTATTATGTTTAGGGGGTGATCACTTTTTCACACAGGGCCATGTAGGTTTGGATTTTTTTCTCCCTTAATAATAAACACCTTCATTTAAAAATGTCATTATGTGTTGACTTGTGTTGTCTTTGACTAATATTTAAATTGGTTTGATGTTCCGGAAACATTTAAGTGTGACACACATGCAAAACAACAGGAAATCAGGAAGGGGGCAAACACTTTTTCACACCACTGTACATCACTAAAACGTCTCTGGCGCCACTCAAAGCTCATGCAGATGTTAGAGAAGGCGTCTCTGAATAGCGGGTGTGAAGTATAAAATATATAAAACCTCACCATGACAGAAAGTGGGTTTTATATTATTTTAAACTTAAAGTAAGTCAAACTGAGTCCTAAACCACATCCACTGGTCTGAGACACCTTCACTAACATTTGGATGACCTTTGAGAAGTTTTGGTGATGTATTTTTGACTGAAAGAACTGGGCTGGTTTAGGTGACTATTGAGTTGTGTTTCTAAGCAACGTGAGCTGGACAGATATAATTTTTGGTGACTATTTTAATCCATTGATAGAAATGATAGCACTGATAATGTGCAGACTTATATATGAATACAGCTTTAATTCAGTCTGTTGTGCTTCTCAGCTGTTGGGCGTGGCTTTCCTCTCGGTGGCTTTATGGGCCTGGAGTGAGAAGGTGGGTATAAGCTTCTTGTTAGCTACATTAGCCCAAGTTTATGTTGCCCCCACATACAGTAAGAGAGGTAAACAAGTCCCCGAGAATCATTGGTGGGTCTCCAAAACTACCTTCAAATGCCACCTCCATCCCAACACATTCTTTCGAGGTTTGGCAACGAACACGTTGTGTTTGGTGTGAGAACTCCGATGTATCTGATATTAGCTGTTAAGTATGGTGGAGGAAGTGTCGTGTTGGTTTTTTATCATTCAAAGGCCCTGGTATCGTGGCCTGCCATCAGAATCTAGTCTTCCTTTGTTTAGAAATGAAAACCGGGTCACGATTGGATCTTCCAGTAGAACAGTGGTCCAGAACGTAGGTCCAGAAGAGTACAAAAATCAAGCCATCTTGATTTGAACCCCATGTGGTCAGCTAAAGTGGACCATATATCTGTTCACTCGTTCTCTCTCTCTCTCTCTCTTTTTCAGGGGGTTCTCTCTAACATCTCCTCCATCACTGATCTGGGCGGGTTCGACCCGGTCTGGTTGTTCCTTGTGGTCGGTGGGGTGATGTTTGTGTTGGGTTTTGCTGGCTGCATTGGTGCGCTGAGAGAAAACTCCTTCCTGCTCAAGTTTGTGAGTTTCCTGTTTATGTCTGTGTTGGCTTGGAATATTCAATAGTCCCCGAAAAGTACTTTAACCAAAACTCTCCATCTCACCTTATGTACCATTTTCTGGTACTTACAGACACTAATGTGGTATGATGTAAAGTTTAGGATCTGGACTTTCAAGCCAGTGTCTCCACTTGTCTCACTGAGCCATGAGTGAGAAATAACTCTCATGAAGCTGCAGGATGGTTTAGTGATCAGCGGCAATAACAGCAGCCTGTGTTGATGTGTCTAACAGCTGTCTTTTAGTGGGCGGAGCTATTGTAATTTGTCTTGACTTATTATGTGATTAATTAGGTTTTATAGGTCTGTTTTAAAATGTGTGTAAGTAAACCTGGCTCAACTCTTCCAGTTTTCCGTATTCCTGGGAATTATATTTTTCCTGGAGCTGACCACGGGAGTCCTGGCGTTCGTCTTTAAAGACTGGATCAAAGACCAGCTCAAGTTCTTCATCAACAACAACATCAGAGCCTACAGAGATGACATTGACCTGCAGAACCTCATCGACTTCACACAGGAATACGTACGAACCCCTTTATATAATATTACATATACATACTGACATACAGAGGAGACAAAAGTATCTGACACACTGCTGATTTTCCCACCTACAAAGAATGGAGAGGTCTGTAATTTTTATTGTAGGTAAACTTCAACGGTGAGAGAAAGAATCTAAAAAAACATGCAAAAAGTCACATTGAATGATTTTTAAATAATTAATTTCATTTCAATGCGTAAAATAAGTATTTGATCACCTACCAGCCAGCAAGGACTGACTCTCACAGAGCTGTCGCAAGAGCTCTCCTATTCTGCACTCATTACCTGTACTAATCACACCTGTTTGAACCCATTCCAGCCTTGTGCAGGTCTACAATTTTGTCCCTGGTGTCCTTAGACAGCTCTTTGGTCTTGGCCATCGTGGAGAGGTTGGAGTGTGACTGATTGAGTGTGTGGACAGGTGTCTTTGTTTATACAGGTAACAAGTCCAAACAGGTGCAGTTAATACAGGTAATTAGTGCAGAACAGGTCTGTGAGACGGAACTCTTGTTGGTTGGTAGATGATTAGCAATGAAATGCTAATTAATCATTTAAAAGTAATACAATGTGATTTTCTGGATTTTTTTAGTTTCTGTCTGTCACAGTTGAAGTGTACCTGCGATAACAAAATTATTACAGACCTCTCCATTCTTTGTAGGTGTTCAAACTTGCAAAGTCAGCAGAGTATCAAATACTTATTTTCCTCACTGTACAAAGAGTCATTATTATTATTATTACATATACACACTTGCATACAAACCGGATTCCAAAAAAGTTGGGACACTAATCTGAGTAAATGTAACATTTTAAAAGGAGAAATATGTTGATTCAAAATTTCACAGTGTCAACAAATCCCAAAAAAGTTGGGACAAGCAGCAATAAGTGGCTGGAAAAAGGAAATTGA